>JANAVB010027264.1:0-79470 GCA_029216955.1 Iris pallida | reverse complement strand
GAACTCAAAAACAACACACACAGTGCACTGTCAGTGCACTGTCTCGTGCACACGTGCACTTTCTCGTGCACACGTGCACTTGTGTCGTGTGCACGACACAAGACTCAAGCGAGTCTCGTGGTCATCCACATAGGTAGCCCACCTATAGGGCTACCTCATAGGCCCATTGGCCAGTGTCCATAACGTGTCAGTGTCGGACACGAGGCCCGTATCAGTGGCAAAAATCAACAGTGCACTGCACAGGCTATTCCCCGTGCACGATTGATTCCTCCTTCGATACGACATAAAACCCAATGAAACTTGGGGAATGTCATGACAGACATTGCCCCTAGGTTTCCCTTGAATTTCGTGTCCTGAAACCCCGTGTCGTATCCGCTACAGACCCCGTGTAGCAGGGGAACACTGTAGCTCGCACGCGAGCGTGTACACGCGCGTGTCCACTCCACAAATCCGACACAAGCCGACTCGAAAATCACATCAGAAGATCAGGAACCTATAAGCAAGATTAAAACTAAATTTCCTATTAAAAAACAATGCACAAACAAGATTGAAATGCCCTCAGTGGCATTTCGACAAATACCTAGGCTACAGTCATGATACGTGTCCAAATGGACACGAAACTTAGGGTACCCAACACAAAACCTATACTGGTACTTAGGGGACTCCTAGGGCTCCCTAATCATGAAGACAAAACAAAGTTTCATGGAGATTTGAGAGAGTTACCTAAGCTTGAACTTCTCAAGAAAACTCCTCTTTGTGAGCTCCTCTCTTGATGTCCCAATCAAATCAAAACAACCTCAAACTGAAATAAAACATTAATGACAGCAGGAATAGGTAGATTAGGATCTAATGGAATGAATTAGAAAGAAAAAGGAAGAGGAAAGGAGTTCTAGGAATTAAAATATCATAGAAACTAACCTTTCTAAAACTTGAGCCTTCCTAAGAAAGAGGCAACCCTAGATTTTAGGAGGGGTTTTATAGTGGGGGAATCCCAATGAGGATAGGGTGGCCGGCCATCACTTCCTATGTATTAGGGTTTGGTAGTTTGGGCTTTGGGCCAAGTTACATAGGCTATGGCTAAGTTGTTATATTAATTGGTTCAAACCATAAGTCATGACTTATGACTTTCTAATTTCTATTGCTAATTAAGTTCTAATGACCAAACCAAAGATTAGGCTAGGTTAGACTAGAGTCATAAATCCTAACCAAGCTCATACTAACTAGGGTTAGCTCCTAGGTTGGTCTACATGGGTCCAAACTAGCCGAAATCAATCTAGTCAAAACAATTCCAAAATAATTCCTAAAATTTCCCATAAATTCAAATTAATTCTAACAAATTTAAATTACCCCAAAAATGTCAAAAATACCCTCACTCTAGAAATGTGGTAGTGACAAAATGTCTACCCATTCTAAGTTGTAAATCATCTCATAACTTAAAAATTTAAATTCCTTTAGTCAACCTCAAATAACTTTTATCATATCCGTAGCAAAATTCACACTTTTTTTTCCAATCTTATACTCAACATTTAATGAAGTTTATCAACCGTAATTCATGCAACAAAATAAACATTTTAAATAACTCCTCGAATGGATTCTATATCCTTCAAACTGTGTATATCTAAACTTCCAATAAGTCCAGCTACTCCAAAATCTTCAAAAAGTAAAAAGAAATCTTCTCTCAATTTTTTTCCCATAATCAAGGCCTTAAACTCAAAATCTAAATAACATTATAGATCATAGATCATAGATCATACGACACAATTCAAATCTTAAAAATGTTTTACCAAATTTTATCAATCGTCCTCAAAGTTTGGTCAGTCGTAAATCATACTACAACCTTTAAAATGTAAGATCCTTTTCAAACCAAATTTATATTCCTCCAAAGATGTATAACTATAACCCAATAAATCATAATATTATCAATGACCTTCAAAATCAAAACTCAAAATCAAATCAATTTGTTTTCTCAATTGTATATAGATTCTAACTATTCCCTCAAAGGCAATGATATCGCTACTACCCAACTTGGAGTTAACTAATCCTTAAGATCATACTTTTAGGAAAAATAAATGTCTTTATAACTCAAATAGAACCTCAATGCATATTAATTGTCAATGTATCCTTTCTAGCCATGTGTTTGACCTATAAGCATATACTTAGTGTAGTCCTCCTCTAACAAGTACAGGAAGTAAGAATTTAGTTAGAAAGGGTTCAAGCGAGATGTAAATCAAGGAAGGCAACGAGAGTTTGAAATTTTGGAAATCAAGAAAGATGATAAAGTATGTAGATGAGATTCCTAGACTCTAATCCTATATTGCTGGCCCGCTCGGTACATTAATGTAACTGAAACGACAAACTTGACTTGCATGGGCTACCACAAAAACATGTAATGTCCAGTCCTAAAATACAAGGACTAAGTACGTAGACATGCCAGCAGTATACATACGAAGTATATGGAACCATCGTATGTATACATAAGCTGTAAAATGTAGAGAGCCATAAAACTAATCTCATCCAAATAAATATTTTTTTTCTTAAAATCAACATATAAATGTCATTTCTATAAAAACGTTGGACGGAGATAAATCCACTACCAACTAAAGAGAGAGAAATACATAGCAACGATGGAAGAGTCGAGCGAAGCTAAAGACGATCCAAGAGCTAGCATCGCGAAGGTAGATTGTAAACTATGGCCTTGGCTAGAGAACCTGCAAAAATCACAAAACACACCTGGAGAAATCACTAGGTCCTTAGCGGGACGTAACAAGATACATGAAGAACATGTCATTATAATTGCAAATATAAACATTATAAGACTACAACACAACTGGGTCCTTAACCATCTACGTGTTATGCACTTTTAGGACAACGTTCTACACAGGGGCTGTAGGATCAGCAGAGTAAATAAAGAGTGGCAATAAGTAGCGCTCATCCGAGTTGCTATCGGCCAGGGAAAAAAAGTAGAGCTCATACGAGTCACGATCTACCCATAAATGTGTGTAAAAGTAAATGTAGCCCCTACGCTAGTAGCCGTCCTCTCCTCCCAATGATACTATACGTGCATCGTAACCACGACACACCAACACATGTCGCTTCCACAATACTGTTTCATACTTAATAACTGTCAAGTCTTCTAACATGCATCTATTGACAGTTATTTCCAACGCATGCGCACGGGGGATTAGCCAACACGCAAGTGACCTCTATATGTTACTCACAACTCACACACAACTCGTGTACAATCGTGAAAAGTTAATGAGATACACTAAGTTGACAGTAGTCACATAAATCTAGGTCCACATGCAAGAATAAATAACAAACTGGAAATATATATACAATAACTGAATAATAAAATGCAACTAAATGTAAGCAATAAATATGGTAAGGTATCTTTCCTGATGTGTCGCCTTGAGTGGTGCGATGATCCGATAGGTCTCGAGTGGTCCAATAGCTATGACTTGATGTGTATGTCCAAATTTGTGGGAAAATAGGAGATATGACCAGTCATGCTCAACACTTGACGATAGTTGAAAATTTTGTGAAGAAAAAGGTATTTTGTATTTAAAATATTTTAGTAGTTTTTAGAAAATACTTTTAAAATCCAATAACTCTTTTTTTATGATAAAAAATAATTTTATCAAATTACAATTTATAGATAGGGAACTATATTTTTTTAGTAAAAATAAATTTTACGATGATACTTGAAAATATTTGAAATTTACATCTTATTTATTCAAAGAAAAACTACAAGTCAAAAAATAGGGTTTTGGTGGAAACTGTATTAAGATATATTAGATAAATATTTAAAATATTTTCTAATTTATACCAAGAACTATAACTGGTCAGATAGATATCCATATGAGTCAAAAAAATATTTTAGTATAAAAACTATTTTGAAATTTGATAGAAATATTCATTAAGTTTCTGAAATAATAATAACAATAATAATAGTGCAAATAATAATATTTAACAAAATAATAATAATAATAATGATACTTGAAATGCTAATGCAAAAATAATGAGGGAAAATAAAAGTAAAATAACACATAGAAAAAAGAATAAAACAATAGCAATAAGCAACAGCTGTTGCTCCTCTCTTCTCGTTTTATGAGAGAGATAGTGTTAAGAAAAAAAGTATAAACATAAAGGTGAG
This sequence comes from Iris pallida, assembly GCA_029216955.1. NCBI lineage: Eukaryota > Viridiplantae > Streptophyta > Magnoliopsida > Asparagales > Iridaceae > Iris > Iris pallida. Next base: position 75,317 of record JANAVB010027264.1, on the reverse strand, counting down.
TTAGCAGATGAGTTAAAGGAGAATTTGAAATTTTGAGAGAGAGAGAGAAGAGGAGGAAAGGGGGCGATCTATACTAGAGGTCGAAGGAGAAGGCGGCTTTGAAGGGCGGCTCACCACGGAACGGCTCGATTGCTGGCTGTTCGGTCGCGGATCCGGGAGGAAGAGGCACCCGATCGGAAGAAGCCTGGAGGAGGGGTCGGACCGGCTCCGACGGCTGAGACAGGCGGCGTCGGCTGTGGTGGACGAGGTGCTGCGACCTCGACGGAAGTGGGAATCGCCAAGGTTAAGGCTTCTTCCCCCTTCTTTTAATGGATGATGGTGGTGGTGTGATGGATTTTTAGGGTCACTGTCGGTGGTGGCCGGGAAGTGTGTCCGGGATGGGTTGTTGCGGAGGTGTGGTATCGACAGTGGTATTGAGTATTGCGCGTGTGGGCGCCGATGATGGTGGGTGTTGTCGTGGAACGATATGGGGTTGTCTAGAATGCTGCTGGCCGTGAGTGGAAGATTGGGCGGCTGGGGGATTCGACAGGGGTGAGAGATGGAGGTCCTGTGATCATTGTCGTCGTATCCGGGGTTGTCGGACATGACATGGATAACTGTACAAAAGGCTTGGAATAAGATCGTTTGGTCACAGACACGGTGCACAATTATGGTAGAAAATTGGGTTTATGGAATTTTGGTAGAAGAAGAACCGAGAGCCTCTCCTTATATAGGAGGTGGTGGCTCCAATTGGATATGGATTAGAATATAAATTCCCCAATAGATAATTCTGGCTCTTTATTTAAATTACTTTAAATCAATTCAACGATATCCCAAAATATAAACTAGAAGATCTCATCATTTAATTCAAATATCATTTTAATTCATAATAACTGATTTAGAATTACCTTTTTAAAACAAATAAATTTTAATTATGTCTTCAAATTTGAAATTATTTAAATAAGCTTGTAAATCATTTTTTTACCATAATTAATTTTATATTAAATCAACAGTATTTAAAAATATCTTTTTCGAAATAGTAAAAGAATAATTATTTTATTTCAAAAATGCTATTATACATGCATTGATTTTTATGCAAATATTTTCCTAATCATAGTTTTCTAAATGGCTACTATATTTGATCAATAAATAAATTAGTCTCGTAAAGAAAATAAAATGTTTAACGTATATCATTTTCCAAAACCACTACTATCTTTTATATGAAGACAATTTATAATAAAACGTTCTATAAAAATACGTACCTCTCACGTATTCGTACTTGACGAGAAAATATGAATCATAAACTCGTACGCGGCGTACAAATACGAAGTACCAATTAAATACCAAATTATTTAAAAAAATCGTAGTAGAAATTTAGGGGGTTTATAGGCACGTCTAAAAGCCAGAGGTCCTATGCGCCCTAAATCTCATGCGTCCCAAATTGACATGTGCCAGGAAACTACAAAATACTTGGCACAATAGAAAACAACAAAGAGACATAAAAATTGGGCTTTTATTCCATATGAAAGTCTATTACATGTCTAAAACTATTTTACAAAGGAGAATTCTTTTACAAAGAGAAAGAAAGCTACAGCCAGGCGCATCACTCAAGTGCCACAGCCGTCGCATTACTTGTCAGATGCATCACTCGGAGTGCTACAACCGGCGCATCACTTCATACAGCCAAGCGCATCGCTCAAGTGCTACAGCCTGGAACATCTTTCCAGCATCTCAGCGTAGGCGTATCCCCATGCATAGTCAGAGCGAATCACTTCCTCGTCAGCGTGCTGGCACTCTAGTAGGAGGAGTGGCTCTCTAGCCTAACAAAATTAGGGTGTGATAGCCCCGATATACGGCTCTTCCAGCATAAAAAAATTGGGGCACGACCGCCCCGGTCATTGGATGCAACAGGCACCTTCAGCCTGTGTCGGGACACGACAATTCCGATATTTGGATGCAACATGCACTTTCACAGGCTTGTACAAAAACAGGGCCGATGGTGAATAAACCAACTCGACACATCTTCGTCTTCGGAAGGAGTTCATCGTCAACTCGCCAAGGCAGGGAACCGATCAAGTTTGTCTCCATGAAGGAAAGCTAAGTGAAATAAGAAACAAAACTCATTCACAAAGCTATTTATAGGCTTGGGCAACCCTCATCCATGCGCCATGTAGCAGTCTCCCATATTCTGTGTAATGAATTTGTATTAATGACGATGAATCTGCCTCTTCGTATTCAGCCAAGTCAAAACAACCATTAACGCCTCAAAGAACTCCACAGACGGGCCAATAAGGATGCGCCATACAGCAGATGCACCGTCAGCACCATGCGCTACGTACCGATACGCCCAATGGGACATAGACCCATGAGCCTGGTGAGGCATAAACTGATGCGCCTACTTTAACTCGTCACCTATCAAGCATTTAATGCTATGTGACAGAGTTAGCAGGACATTCTCTGAATACTGAACGCTTGGCAGATTTTTGCAGAAAACAAAAAGTCGCAGATGTCAGTATCACCATTACTTACTTTTGTCGGCTACTACTTTCCATGCCATGTGGCTGGCCGATCACTCGTATTTGCCTCCACACCTATGCGCCTAGAAGTCTGCATGCACCTCAAAACCATATGCCTAGACTTACTCCTGGTCTCCAAATGACAGATGCCAAGTCTTTGCATGCGCCTCCATAACCATGCACTCGAAGCTCTGTATATGCCTCAGAAGCCATGCACCCAGACTTGTCTGTGACCCCTAAAGCCATAGACCAAGTTGCCCTATGCGCCAGATCCTAGGCACATCCTGACAGATCACCCTCTACCAAATTTGAGATCTTTGAGCCATGAACACGTGCCACATGTCATTTGACCATTTCTGCCTACGAATGGGTGCTAACCACTCAAGATCTCAGCAACGGCCAAATCATCGCAACTGCCATGTGTCAGCTCCACCATAGCCCAACAGTACAGTGCAAACAAGATTCAGCTTCAACCTAGGGCACATCATTCATGTGCCCCACAGCATCAGCCACGTGGCATTCCCATGTTTATGCACATCCTATATATGCGCTCATGAGAAGACCAGTCCGCTGCTTATAATTAGAAGGATCATTCCTTCGTCCACACATACATAGAGAGATCATCATATCTACATACAGTGACAAGAGACACGTAACGTCTACTTCTCCTCTAAATGCTTGGGCATCCAGAGCAGTCCAGACCTTCAGAGAATTTAAGATCATCGTCAGATCGTCAACGGAGTCAACGTATTACCACTCGCTCCATCGATACAGTTCCCAGAAAAATAAAAGTGTACTCTAAGGAGTCCGTCTAAGTCCTATATTATATACTATTTTATTTGTAATTGAAATACCAAAGTATTATCAATCAATAAAACTTTGTCGCATTTTTGATGGCAAAGAAGTTCTATGAAGTTGGAATGGACATGACGATGTCCACTCTCATGGACATCGCCAGAAGGAGAAGGAACCGGTACGCACTTACATTAAGCGCTTCCGCCAGGCAGCTCTGAGGCTACCACCTGGTATACCCGAGCCCAAGCTCATGGACTCGTGTTGCAAGAACATGCTCCCCGTAATCAAATTGTGGCACAGTACCCTATGCATAGAATGGATGCCTTTCATTACCAAGGTACATGTAGTTGAAAGAAAAGCTCGGGACACACAATTGTTGGGACTCAGTTTTCCCTCACTCGAAGATAAAGGAAAATACTCATCTAGCAATAACCCTATCCACAAGTACAGAAAGGAAAAGCAAGCCCTGACCATCAACATCTCTAAAGTTTCAGTGTCAACGAACCCCAAACAGACGAAAGCACCAAAGCCGAAGGAAACCTTTTCCATCAATGATGAAGATACACTAGAACACTTTAACATATTGATGAAGGGTGGCAAGCTTCAACTCCCGCCTCCCAAGTATCTTGACAAAGTGGAAAAGATGGACAATCCAAAGTACTGTCATTATCACCAGTACGTTCATCACTCAACACGCGACTGTTATGTGTTGAAGAAGCAGATACAGTACCTCATTAACACCAATGTCATCTCACTCGACTATGAGGACAAGATGGTCACTACAAACATGGTGACCCTCCAAATTGGAAGCTTCTCAAAGACGGAAACTCGGGACGGTGTTGTTCCCATTCCAAGGGCCACAATAGAAGTAGTCAACCTTCCACCAGCCCGCGACAATGCTTAAGGCCTCATCCTACTTATACCACAACAAGGTAAAATCATATGGATCTATCCTGATCTCGCCCCAGAAATAGTGCTCCTTGTAGCATACCTTGCTAAAATGAAGAAGCCCAGGTCGTATCATATGGTTTCTACCTTGACTGATGATACTCTGGTTACCACTCGCTCGGCCTACTAGTGAGAGGGCCACTAGGCTTTGATGGAAGAAGTACCTCCGCCTGCTGCTACCATTACACCTGATGCGTCGGAAGCAGGCCCATCTCAACCTTCCTTAGTAGACAAGAAGAAGCAGAAGGAGGTCCACTTTGACAGACCACTGAGAAAGGACTCTGTAGTGGGACCGATCAAGCCCTATAATTTTGACATATTGGCATAACTTGCCAATACTCCAGCCCGGCTATCACTCTTCGAGCTTCTCCGTATCTCCAAAGAGACTAAGGATGCCCTCAGCGATGCTTTGCCGAACGCGGATTCCTTCCTCACCTAGTTACAACCGCCCAAGGAGGATCCTGCTGCATGCCAACATTACCAGAGTGCAGTCGAGGTAATTCCTAACATCACCTTCACTCAGCAGGACATGTTACTGAAGAACAACCGGCATAACAGGCCCCTGTACTACACAAGGTATATTCGTGCCATTATGGTCGATCACATCTACATCGACCATAGATCTTCTCTCAGCATAATGCCTCAAAGTTTACTCCAAACTTTGGGGATTCTGATGCATTAGTTAACCATGTTGAACACTATAATCAGCGGATTCATATTGGAAAGAGTGAGCCCTTAGGCAAGATGCACCTGAAAGCAGACATAAACTACAATATGACATTGGGTCGACCATGGATCCATAAATACGTGATTGTACCCTCCACTCTCCATCAATGCATAAAGTATGTGGCCAGCGACGGGACTATCAAGACTGAGTTCGCTGATATCGACCCATTCCGAGGTCTCGAAGCATATTGTACTGATGCTGAGCTGTACAAGTCTGTCCCTTGGGATGATGACGCTAATAATGCCAACGATGAGGCATAAACTGCATCAGAAAGTATAGCAGTTATTGAAGAACCTTTGAGGTTAGACTACAAATGAAGCCTCCCCAGACACCAGAACCTCTTGTCATCAAGCTTAGAGGAAAGGCACCCGCTCACTGCCAGCTAGGAGCCCATTCGAAAGCTCCACAGGAAGGCCCCAAAGGCAGCCTCAAAGTTGCAAGCATCTCTGGCTCCAGCATCCTTGGTAGTCAAACTGAAGTGGAGTCTGCTTCTACCTTCTCCCATGGCAGCCCCGGTTCTCACTGATGAGGAGTTAGGGGACTACATATGCGCTAATGTTGAGGAACATTCTATAGATGATGTAATCCCTCGGGATAAAATTTTGCACTTCATTAATAGAAAGTTGTCTTTGAATTACTCTTGTGCACATTGGAACACTATGTATTTCTTAGACAATGCTTTGTATATGTTATAAACCCAAGTGACGACTGCTAGTCTTGCAAGCCGAGTTATCTCTCCCCGAGATGCTAACTTTCTGGTTCCAACAAGAAAGGAAGAGGATGTACCCATTATTTTCGGCGGGGGGTAGAACATTCTCAAAGACTTACTCCCGCAGAACTAGAACCCGATAAAGGCAAGATGCATCGCTACCGTTACTCCATCCAAGAGAAACACCTAATACAGAATATGGGCTATGACTTAACCAACGACAGAGGACTGAATTATGGCAAAGGACGACGCCTTTACTTACGACTTCGTGCTCCAAAAGGAAAGGTCCAAAATTACTACCAGCGTACTCGCCGGAGGTTGGGTTATGTTACACCCACAAAAACTTTGGAGAGCTCCAAGACGGAGGTCATGATGCATTCTCACTCCTCCGATTCCTCAACCTAGGACTCTGATACCAATATCGGCCAAGACTTCAAAAAGATAATGTTTGTCAATATGGTCTCTACAGATCCTTCAGTCGAGGATAAAGACCAGATGCTCGAATTCTTCGAAGATGAACCCTGGGCTCAACGCCTAGGATCCCAATAGGAGTGTCATTTCAAACAGCGAGAACCTCCCACTGAAGACAAAGTCGTTCAAGTCGAGCTAGGAGATGAGCCTTCCCCTAAACCCATCTTCATTAGCAAAAGCTTGACTGGAGAAGACATAAAATTTTTGATACAGCTTATCCGAGACTACATCGATGTCTTTGCTTGGAGCTATGAAGACATGTCGGATATAAAATCGCAAGTCGTAATGCATCGACTCAACATCCTGTCCAAAGCTAAACTTGTCAAACAACAACAACGTCGCTTCCGTCCCAACATCATGGATGCTATCTAGAAAGAAGTCGGTAAACTCATAAAGAGTGGCTTCATTCGTGAAGAGCAACATCCATGTTGGGTGGCCAATGTTTTTCCAGTCACTAAGAAGAACGAAAAGATTTGGGTCTGCATAGACTTCAGGGACCTTAACTCGGACTGTCCAAAAGATGAGTTTCTCCTCCCAATCACCGACATGATGATCGACAACACTTGTGGTTTCAAGCGTATGTCCTTCATGGACAGATTCTCAGGCTACAACCAGATCAAAATGTTCCCGAAAAATGAAAAACACATTTCATTTCGGACCCTAAAAGAAATCTACTGTTATACAGTGATGCCTTTCAGTTTGAAGAATACGGGAGCAACATACCAGCGTGCTATGAGCATCATATTCCGTAAACACCTTCGAAAAATTGTGAAATATTACGTTAATGACATTGCAGTTAAAAGTCGAAAGAAATCCAACCATCTGGATGACTTGAGGATGGTGTTCGACTTGATGCAGACACATCGACTGAAGGTAAACCCACATAAGTCTTTCCTAGGGGCCTCCAGTGGCAAGTTTTTCGGCTTCATAATCACAGCCAAGGATATTCACATTGACCCTAAAAAGACCAAGGCCATCCTGGATATGGCATCGTCGAAGAATCTTCATGAACTCCTGGGCCTACAAGGACGTTTGCCATATATCAGAAGATTCATAGCAAATCTCTCTGGACGATGCCAACCCTTCACCAACCTGATGAAAAAAAGGGTTTATTATGTCTGGACCAAAAATGTCAGCGCACGTTCGACGACATCATAAATACCTTACTAGTCCTCTAACCCAAGTAAAAGACAAAAAACTATAAAGCAGTTATAGACAGTTTTATTGATGAATATGTACTCGTTCCTGTCCTGACTGGACCTATTAAAATTTTTACAGATGACTGCCCTGAGGACACATGCCCTACATGTTACAGACCAGGAGATGGCTTAGCTACCTATGGCCCCGTCACTGAGGAGCGATCGGGAGTTTAGTTAGTCTGTCTTGTTTTAGTTTTCCTGTTTAGATCTGGAGTTGTATATAGAGATTTGAGACTTGAGATGTAATTGAGATTGTTTGTGTTTGTTGTTATTTTATTAGTAGTTTTTTTTGTCTTCAATTTCTTAGTTATATTTCGGTGTTATCTTATCGTGCTTAGACTGTGATTGGGTTATACCATATCTTATACTTGTCCTCCGTTCGGAGTTGATCATGATGAGTACCCTATATACTGCTTGAGTTGATGGTTAGTTAGAGGCTTAGAACAGCGTTCTACCGTCGACACTACGGCGTAGGCTGGGCGCTGTTACGTACTCGTACCCTCACAGTGGGTGCGGGTCGTGACAAGTACTAGTAGCATCAGTCGTGGAAAGGCCCTTCCAGCAATACGTCTGAGCCATGGACCATTCTCTCGGTGCTTAGCTAGCCCAGAAAAGCAACAAAGGTCACGAACAGGCAATCTACTATCTGAGCAGTACCATGATTAGTGCCGAACATCGGTATAACCCTGTTGAGAAGGAGTGTCTCGCTCTAGTCTTCGACATCCAAAAGACGTGCCATTATATGGCTGGACAGACGATTCATGTCATCTCCAGAGTCAACCCTCTCAGTGTTTTTATGACTAAGCCAGGGGTACTAAATTCGCGGCTAGCCATATGGACAATCCTTTTGACACCTTATGATATGTTGTTTTTCCCGCAAAAGGTAGTTAAAGGTCAAGCATTGGCCGATTTCTTGGTGGCCCATCCTGTATCGAAAATATCAAAACTCTACGACGGTATCCCTGATGAGGTCCTAGAGTCCAATGCAGTCATAAACAATACTGTCTGGCGAATGTTCTTTGACGGTGCTTCGAGAACAGGACCTAAAGGCAAAATCTTCGCAGGGGTCGGAGTAGTCCATGTCACTCCTGACGACCTAGTCATCCACCGTACGTATTCTCTCATGGAGTCATGTACCAATAATGTTGCTGAGTATAATGCTCTCATCATCGGGCTCCAGCTCGCTAAACATTTGGTGTTCGACTACATCGAGGCCTATGGCAACTCGAAGCTGATTATCAACCAGGTTTAAGAACAATATGATGTTCGACAAGAAGATCTGATCCATTACCATCAGGCATCAATCAATATAATTTCTATCTTCATAGGTTTCTTTATAGAATATGTACCTCGATTACAAAACTTGGAGGCCGACGCACTCGCCGGTCTTGTCGCTTCTCTGGCAACTCTTGTCGAAACCCAATACTCTATCACAGTGATGGGTTGGGAGCTAGTCTGCAGAAAGAATAATCTACATATATGTCTGAGCTACTCTATACAGGTAGACACCCATGTTAACGTTCGGGACTAGCGATTCCCATTTATAGACTACGCAGTATATGGAATTCTACCACATGACCCAAAGGAAGCCATTTCTATCAAGAGACGCTCGCTCCGGTTCTTCTATAACACAGCTACTAAAATATTGTATCGTCGTTGCTACTAAAATATTGTATCGTCGTTCATACAACGGACTTCTCCTGTGGTGTCTGTCCAAGACAAAAGCACAAGAAGCACTTCGAGAAGCACACGATGGCACCTGCGGAGCTCACCAACCTGCTCCTAAGTTGTAGGACCGATTGTACCACATGGGTTATTACTGGCCTACCATGATGGCAGAAGCCGAGGATTATGCTAAGAAGTGGCGGGTATGTGAGTTTCATGCTGACATTATCCAACAACCTTCTGATTTCCTATACCTCCACTATGACCTCTTGGCCATTTGAAGCATGGAGAATAGAAATCATCGGGCCGATCCGCCCTCCATCATCTAAAGGACACCGGTTCATCCTCGCCATTATCGACTAATTCTTAGTAGGCAAAAGCAGTGCCACTGGCTGAGGTAAAAACCTCAAACTTGATCAGCTTTGTCAAGCATTACGTCATCTACCATTTCAGAGTTCCTCGAAGGATTATCCATGACAATGGCCCCCAGTTCGTGATCCATACATTCCATCGATTCTGTGATAAGAATTGGATACAAATATAGCATCAATGGCCTACAATCCTACAGCTAATGGACTAGCCAAAATATTCACCAAGATGATTGTTAAGATGCTCAAGAATATCATGTCTTCCAACAAGCGCGACTAGAATGAGAAAATCGGTGAGTGTCTATGGGCTTACCGTACAACTGTTCGGACACCTACTGGCAAGACGCTGTTCTCGCTTGTTTATAGAAGCGAGTCGGTACTCCCTCTTGAGATCTAGATTCTATCTCTAAGGATAGCAATCACCAACCAGCTGACAGATGAAGACAATCAATGTCGTCGGCTATAGGAGTTGGAAGCGTTGGACGAGAGGCGCCTGTTGGCTCAATAATGTATCGAACTCTATCAAGCTCGAATTTCTAGATCTTTTAACAAAAAGGTTTGGAAAAGAACATTCCAACTGCGTGACCTCGTCTTATCAGTTCGAAGACCGATGGTGATGACTCACAAGACGGCTGGTAAGTTTGAGCCCAAGTGGGAAGTACCATTCGTCGTAGAGACAGTCTAATCCAATGGTAGATATCGACTAGCCAAACCTAACGACGATTTGCTAATGATGTCGATCAATGGTAAATTCCTAAAGAACTACTATGTCTGAGGTATAAGTCAGCATATATTTCCACATCCCCTGTGGGTATTCATGCGTTCTATTAACGAATTCATCCCTTTCTTATTTCCCCAGTAGAAAATATTTCACGTCCATATTACCTCTGAGTTGTTTTTTTATACCCTAACGAAGTTCATGTCTATCATGTCCATATTACCTCAGAGTAGGCATTTCTTCCATGACAAACCTTGTGGTGTCATAATTATCTATAGAACATTTCATGTTCATACTACCTCTGAGTTGTTCTATACAGTATGGAATCTATCCTTACCATGTCCATATAACATCTAAGTAAGGAAGATTCAACCACAAAAATTCTATGTTTACTATGTCCATATTACCTGTGAGTAAACATCCTATCCCTAGCGGAGTTACCTCCATCCAATCATGTTATGCCTATCTCTGAGAGAATTCTCACTACTATACAAAATGTTCATAGTAAATGGACAAGTAAAGAAGCAAAACTAAAATTGTTCATTCATGAAAAGGAAAAGTTTGTCTTTTTCACTACAAAAGCCGAAAGTAAGGAACAAAAAGATGAAAGATATTAACATTGTGATGACCGATGCAAGAGTTCTTCCAGTCGACTCCTCAAAAGGGCAACCTGGGCCCCACCAACTCTTTGGCTCGACGCTCTGCCTCTCATCGTCGGGCGGTCTCATCTTCGAACTAGAACATGTCCTGTCGTGCGAGGTCTAGCTCTGCTCGATGAACGCCAATGCTTTTCCTCTACCGGGCTAGGATCTTGGATCATTGGCGAAGGACCTCCTGCTAGTCTTTTGACTTCTCCAGCTCACTCTCGGCAAAGGCCAACATCACTTCCAGCTGTTTAATCTATTTTCGGAGGATCTTACACTGTTTCTCTAAGGTTGTTCGACTACAGACTTGAACTTCTTCGACATCGTTCACCTCTTCAATCTGTTTCAACTTCGGCAAGCCTGTTAGTCAGAGCCTGACATCTCCGTTGGTGTTGGGATAGTTGAACAACCATTTTCTTTTATTTCGCGTCCGCCACAGACAAAATATTGCGCTCAAGACCTTGAAGCTCGGAGATGGTGGCTTTTAATTCCGTCAGAAGAGCCTCTATCGCATCTGCTTTTACCTCATACCCCTGATATTCATGCAATGCCACTAGCTGGGCTCTTACTGCAGAACGTGCCTACCTAAGTGTTTGGTTATACTGCAGGACACCCTCTATACCATGCTTTTGAGCATAGCGAATGGTCTCCAAGATGAGGTTGGCATAGTAAGCATTTTCGACCAAAGCCATTGGGGTCAATGGAGATGCCACGATCGAAGGCCCCGGAGCAACGACAACAGCCAATACTTGACTTGGTATCGTGGCCGGGGTAGGTGGCACCATGACTAGGACTAAAGCCGTCAATAGAGCAGGGATGGTGCTTTTCGACGATATCTAATGCATAGATGGCTCTTCAACTGGCTCCCTTGCTGGGTCTTCAGCAATTTCTATGACTGACTTCTGGAAAGCCTCATGAACTGGCTCTTGAATGGTCGCCATGTCTGATTTTTCAACAGTCACTTCGGCCGATCCCTCAGTAGTCTCTTTACTCGGTTCTTCAGCAACCGACGCACCGGTGGTCCCCTCGACCAAATCTATAGCACCTAGCTCTTCAGTAGTCTCTTAGAACAGCTCTCTAATGACAACATTGAAGGGCTCCTCAGCAACCTGTTCGTCAGTAATCTTCTCGACCGATTCTTTAACGATATCCTTATCCAGGATATCGATGGTCGCATCGACGAGCTCATCAGCAGCTTCCTCGACCACCATCTCAGTGGCTATATCGACTAGCACTTCGGTGACTAATTCATCAGCAGTCTCCTCGGCCTGCTCCTTTGTGGTCTCCTCAGTTGCCTCTCCTAGGACCATGTCATCCAACTCCTCAATAGTCTCCTGGGATACTTTTTGAATGACCTCATCGACTAACTGCTCGATGGTCATCTTGACCGGCTCTTCAATAGCTCGGCCGACTAACTCTTCGATAGTTTCTACCGTCAACCTTTCCACGGTCTCTTCGACCAACCTTTGGGGCGAATCCTTGATGCTTGCCAAATAAAATTCCTCGGCCGAATGACCCTCCTCACCTCCCGGTATATTGGGGTCGTCTTCAGCCCTTACTTCAGTATAGGGAGGAGGTACAGTTTAGGGGCTCCTAGTAATGCCTTCAGTATCCTCAGCTGGTTAGTCCGTCACAGATATGCATTATGGAATCATGCCTTTCACCACCATATGACCGATCCAGAGTATCTCCACAGGCTCGTCCACAATTGGCTCCAGGAGATCTTCTCGCTAAAGTGAAGTTATTGGCCCCGAGAAGTCCTGAGTCTCGTACTCGAAAGGAGCGGATGGAGAAGCATCTTCTGAGTCATCAGCCTTAGCAGCTGAGGTTGCCGGGTTCTCATCCAGAATACAAACATCTTCGGTCCTAGCATCGTGGGCCTCCTAAGATTTGAAGGGCCCACGACGGAGGCAATCTTTTCTTTCCATCTTGAAGAAGGATCTTCGGTGGACGAAGGAATGGTGACTCTAACCGCCGGATGCAGCGGCTCCCTCTGGACACATCAGGGGCAGGTTCCTCAGGAAGTTCCCTGAGTATCTCCGACCAGTTAGACTCCTACTTCTTCTTCTTCTTCGCCTATACAAGCAAAACAGCGATAAGCGAAAAGTCTAGAAACTGATTACAAACTCGCTTGTACTAAGAAAAGCCTAGAAAGAAATCCTTGGAAACAATCCAAGTATAATTGTTTAGTTTTGATTCTGGGGGGTGACGGTGGAGGCTCGGGAAAGTGCTATCAACTCTACCTTACTTTGTGGAATATCTGATGCAGTCTTTAGCTCTTGAAGAAATTGCTTTTTTTTTTTGAAGGTTGTTAGCCTTTTGTATGGGTGTAGCACCCTGCTATTTATAATAGGATGTATGTTGAGCCGCATAGACGGCCTGCGGCCGCGTGGCTGATTGGCACGCGAAGACCCGCTCTTCGGCTGCCATCTGTCGAGTTGTTAGAATTTTGTTACAGCAAATCTGGGCAGTTTAGGACTTGGTCAGATTGCCACGTATCCTGTCACAGGGATTATTTCGTTAGCCGCATAGATCTCTCAGTTTTTGACCATGTGGGGCCGCATGAGACTCATGTGGCTTAGGTCGCAGACTTCCTTAGCCCAGACATAGCTTGAGGATTTAAGCCGCATAGATTCTGTATTTCGGCCGCATAAAGCTCATGCGGCTTGGATCACAGTTACTCTTGGCCACATGAAGTTCGGAGACTTTGGGGCTGTATATGTCTGAACCGCTTAGGTGACACTCTTTCTAGCCGCATGAAGGCATACAAACCTTGATTTTGGGCAACGTCTCACGTCTTATCTTTTTGTCGAAGTGCCAGAGCTATCATTTTTGTCAGAACTTGTCAGCTTTATCAGACGACTGCTCCTCTTGGCTGCATATCTTCCTTCTGTAGCTGGTTGTCGATGGGCCGCATATGTCATACGGCTTTCCTTTATGTGGACCTGTTTGGCCCAAAGTGCCTATACGGCAATTTATAATTCGTATGAACTCCATATTTTTCATGCTTCTACAAAACCCCCTTCAAAGTTTTTAAATTACAAATTTAGAATACTTTGAATAAGAAGCATGAAAATATGTCAAACCGCAGGGAGTCTTCAAGTCGCAGGAAATTTTTTGAACTGTAGAGAGATCTTGAGTCGCAGGGAAATCCTGAGCCGCAGAACAAATCTTGAGCCGCAGGGACACTTCGAGCCACAGAGAACCTGCCAGCTGTCAGCTGCATTTAATATTTTTGATTTGGTTATGGATCTCTTTTCGAGATAAAGCCGACGGTTACTAAAGTCCCCAAACGTCGACATTATCATTAATGATCTCGAGAATCGAAGAGACGCTCGACGGTTATTAGGGATAAAGTTCCCAAATGTCGTCCTTATCCCTAATGATCTCAGGAATCGAAGAGACTATTTTCTGTAACTCTATAAATAGGAGTCATTCGAGAGAGAATTTCCTCTTTCACCTTCCCTTCCTTCGACTCATCATAATTTCTGCTATGGCTCCAAAAGCTTCCAGGTCGACTGGTACAGAGGCCAAAGGGAAGAGACTTGCTTCTCCGTCGCGAGCGGCAGACGCTCCTTCCATTAATTCTGACATCCAACCTCCTCTTAAGAGTAAGGATGGTGAGCAGACGATGATTGAAATTTTGAATATCCAAAGCGTATATTTTTATGCGCGGGCCTGTCATATACTGCTTCTGCTTTAATCCTGGTCGGTGCATGCCCCATCTCATTTGAACCACATATATTCTGTATGATTGTGCCGCATGGACTGAGCCGCATTGGTGCCGCATGAGCACTTTATGATCGGACCGCGTGAATACTGTATGGCTGGGCCGTATAGCTGAAAAGGCCGCATAATTGATAAAGGAGCCCATTCACTTTATACGATTATCTCCTTTCTCTGATTTTTTGTTGTAGCGTCCATGCCGAAGGTTGAGACCATTGCAAAGGAGGAGATGCTGCCCCCTTACATGAAACAAGAATCACCGTTTGTTAAGGAGAAGGTGATACAAAAGTTGAGGTAAAAGAAGAACTGGCGTCCATCGGGGAGGGAATTGCTTCCAAGATTGAGGCTGCTGTAAAGGAGGAGCCCAAGTCTGAGGGCAGTGGTATTGAGAGTTCTGACCCTCCTGCCTCCACCGAAGATCTCAATCAAATAGATCTTTCATATGCGAAATGGCTAAGGGAATGGTATATGCCTCAGCACAACTATGATCCTTGACTGTAGGGATCCGTGGGTTGCTGTGTGATTGCTGGAATACGAAAAATGAACGTTCGTATCTGTCTTTGTGTTTCTGTCTGTCTGTAGACTTTAGTACAATCCTTTACTGGAGGTGTAGTCCTATGAATGTAACTGAATAAACAGAATACATTAACTCTATTCTTTATTTGTAGTATTTAGTGGTGCTTGTACTAGAGGGCCTAATGCATCATTTGTGTTGATAAAGAACATCCTACTGGGGAACTTTTGTGGCCCTATTGCCCATTTATGCATCTGAAAATGCGAACAAATAGATTTGAATAATATTTTATGGATCTACTACACTTTGGTACACCGGTGGTGCGAGTAATAGATTAGGATAATTTTTATGGACTTATTACCATTTTTTTGTACTGGCGATGCGAGTACTGATAATAAGTAGGGAGAAAACCAACATATTTACTCAGAGGTAATGAGGACGTGGTAAATATGGATCAAAATAAAGCCTTTCTACTCAGTGGTAATGAGGACATGGTAGGAGTAGGCCAAATGGGGATACATAGAACAACTCAGAGGTGTTATCAACGTGGAAGTTCTATGTATAGGGTGATTTGTTTGTGATGGACGGGGAAAACAACTCAGAGGTAATATGGACATGATTGTCTTTCTCCGTTGGAGAATTTTGTGGATCTATTACCCTTTTTGTGCATTGACAGTGCGAGTATAAGTTTTGTAGACCTATTATCCTTCTGCGCACTGGTGGTGCGGGTAATAGGTTTTGAGACAAACTCCTGGTGGAGAAAAGCTATGACCAGAAAGTTCATAGATATGGCCAAGGGATGAGATATGAATTCAGGAGTAGTGAAAGAGTAAGTACATTGGTACCTGAGGGTACATAACTCAACAATCTGGAAGATTTGACGTCGGAGTGTAAGTTCAGCGATACCAGAGGGTATATAACTCACAATCTGAGTGATAGTTGGAAGGTGTCGTTTAGACATAGTATTTCTTGAGGAACTTGCAGTTGATGGGCATCATGAGCAAGTCTCCATTTGTTTTGCGAGACGGTATACACCATTGGAGAATACTGTCTCGATGATGAACGGACCCTCCCATTTAGGCTGGAATTTGTCGGGGGTCTTGTGAGTCATGACCATTAGTCTGCGAATGGCCAAGACAAGGTCACTAACTTGGAATATTCTCTGTTTGACTTTCTTGTTGAAAGCCAGAGAGATGTGCGCTTGGTAGAACTCTATGCTTTGTTGAGCTTGTAAACGCTTCTCATCTAATGCTTCCAACACTTGCAGCCGTCGGCAGTAGTTATCGTCTGCCATTAATCGATAGGTAAGGGCCACTCGAAGTGAGGGGATATGAGTCTCCAATGGGAGGACTGCCTTGTGTTGACACAAAGTCACAGTCAACCAAATATTGACTACATTGACTAAATAATATCTGTATAAATTCAATACGACACACGACGTCTGCATTCAGTTCAGGACAGACAACAGCTCAGTTTCCGACTCTCAGTGTATTTTCGAGTCTGTACTTTTACATTTTATTGAGTCTAGAAGTATGTACTCTGAGTTATGCTGAGCTCTTGGAACTTAGTCTATAAGCCTACCCAAAATCCCAAGCTCCACCAAAACAAAAATTGCCCACAAGTCCCACTTAGGACCACTCTGTGCTCTCGAGACAGAGTTCGGGCCAACTCTGCCTCCATACAGAGTTCGGGCCGAACTCTGTCCCCTAGAAATCAGGAACCCTAATTTTAGGGTTAGCTGGTTGCTAGCTGTCCAACGGCCAAATTTTTGAATTTTCCTACCCAAATTCTGGCCGAATTCTGCCTCTAAAAATACTATAAATAGGGCATGAATTCTCTCATTTCAATTCACTCAATCTTCTCTTCTCTTCTCTCCTACAAGCTCAATAAGCCATACCCTTCCTATCTACTAGCCACAAGCCTCCTAAGTCTCGAGTGCTCAGCATCTCTCAGTTAGGATTCTTGTGCAAGAGTGAAGAAGTCGCTTGGACAATTCCAAGCAAATCGCCACTGCGATCCTCTGTTAGAAGTTGACGTGCTCTTCTGAAGAAAAGGCACGGGTTGTAAGCTACTATTTCACAAATAGTGGATTTAATCCCGAGCTAGAGTTCTCAGGCCTGGACTAGTCCTCCACGAGGGAAACCAGGTTAAAATTGTTGTGTTTGCGTATGCTCTTCTGCTCTTCATTTATTTTCCGCACTTTACTCTGATTTTTTATTGTTGGTGAAAGAGTTATTTTTAATTGGCTATTTTTCTATATAAACTCTATTCACCCCCCTCTAGAGTTGCCAAACTGTTCTTCAATTGGTATCAGAGCTCTGTTCTCTTTACAAGGACTAACATCCTAAGAGCTGATCCATGGCAACCACACAATCCTTGAATTCCAATCATGGTGAAGGTCAGTCCACTCATAGGCCTCCCTATTTGATGGGACTAACTACACATATTGGAAAACAAGGATGAGCTTCTATCTTAAGTCTCTAGACTTTGACCTGTGGACTGTCGTCACTGACGGTTACAAAAAGCCCGCCAGGATAGTTGTCGATGGTGACCTCATTGAGAAACCACACGACAAATATTCTGTCGAGGAGAAGAAACAGGCAAGTCTAGATGCTAGGGTTATTAATGCTTTATTCTGTGCTATAGACAGGAATGAGTTCAACAGGGTCTCTACATGCACCACTGCTCATGAAGTATGGAGACTTCTAGAAGTGACGCATGAAGGAACCACACAGGTCAAGGAATCTAAAATAAGCCGTCTCACTCAAGAATACGAAGCCTTCAAGATGAAGCCAAGTGAGACGATCACTCAAATGATCACAAGATTCCTCGACATCATCAATCCTCTATCTTCGCTTGGAAAGCAGTACTCAAACCACGAGAAGATTCGTAAGCTGCTCAGAGGGCTACCAAAGATTTGGAACCCTAAGGTGACAGCCATCATAGAAGGAAACGATCTCACAACAATGTCAATGGAGACCTTGATGGGTAAGCTTATGACTCACGAGCTTGACCTCAAGGACTTCGAAGAGCCTGCTCCGAAGACCAGGAAGATCGCACTCAAAGCTCATCAACGAAGAGCTAATCATGATGAGACCGAAGAAGATAATTCGGATGATGAAGACCAAGCTCTCATGGTTCGCAACTTCAGGAAATTCCTTCGCTTCAATCGAAGGAAGAAGGAATCTCAAGAAGACGATGAAGAAGAACCAACTTGTTATGGTTGCAAAAAAACTGGACATGTCCGAAAGACTGCCCATTCCTGAAGAAGAGCAACCGCTATGAGAAGCCATACAAAAAGAACTCATCAAAGAAATATGCCAACACAGGTATCTGGCATGAAAGTGAAGCGAGTGACTCTGAGGAAGAAAAGGACTCTCCTCAAGATACAGCAAATGTGTGCCTGATGGCAACTTCCAACAAGGTATCTAACGAAACTCTGGATGACTTCTCTTTTGATGAACTTGGCGATGCTTTCACTGATTTACTCGATGATCATAAAAAGGTTATCGGTAAATATAAACATGCCAAGGACAAAATCAAAAGTCTAGAAGATGAGATACAAAGAATTTCTTTACTTCTTGATAATGTTAGAAACACATCACCCACAAATGACACTGATGAAGCATCCAAGCTTAAATTAAGCTTACATGATGCTGAAGCACGCATTGAGCAACAAACTCAAGAAATCACTACTCTCAACACGTTGCTTGCTGAAGAAAAGAGTAGACACAAGATTTCCATGACTAAGATTTATGGCTTAAATATTAAGGTTGATGAACTGCAAGCTGTTTCTAAAAGATTAGAAACCAAATTGGGTAAACAGGTTGTTCAACCTCAAACCCAATCACATGGGCACAATACCACTCATGCTAGTCAACCACGTCATTCTCATGCAGCACATAACCATGCTTTTATATGCACAAACTTTCATAAACCACGTGCACGTAAGAACAATTCTCACTCAGTACACAGTCATCATGCACAAAGACACAATCAACATCACTCCACACATAAAATTCATCATGCCATGCCATATAGACAAAATCATCATGCAATGCCATATAGACAAGGTCCTCATAAACCATATAGACAAAATCATCATGCCATGCCATCTAGACAATATCAGCATGTCACACATCATAGACAATACCATCATTCTATGCCTCATAGACACCATCAACATGCCACTTATTCCATGCATAATCATCTTCACCATGCTAACTCTTCACATCATGTCCATCCTCATTCTGTTGCTTATAGATATTATTCTCATGCTCCTAGTATAAATAAGAATGCTATCTGTACTTATTGTGGATTACATGGACACATCTCACCATAGTACAGAGTTAGAAGACTTGTAGATAAAAGGATATATGCTTGGTTCCCAAAGACTAACTTTTCAGGACCCTCAAGAACTCGGGTACCAAAGGTCACATCTACTCTTGATGTAGGTGGACCTTCCCTCCTCAACTGAAAGTAAGTGGATTCTCGATAGTGGATGCTCGCGACATATGACGGGAGACGCAAATCTTTTTGCATCACTATCGATGAAGAGAGAAGGATACGTATCCTTCGGTAACAATCTCAAAGGGCACATTATAGGTAATGGTATCATTGGTCATCCTTCTTCTCCTGTAATAAAGGATGTCTGCCTAGTGACCGAGTTAAAGCATAACCTGCTCAGCATTAGTCATCTTGCTGATCATGGATATGATATTAACTTTGGATAAAACAGTTGCTACATCTATGATAGGTCAACAGGAGACATTGCTTTTGAAGGAAAAAGAGAGGACAACATCTACATTTTCTATCTTTCTATAAATACTAACAATGCAGGTAGATGTCTATATGCCCACAAAGACGAACGACTACTTTGGCACCAGCGTCTTGGTCATGCCAACATGGATGCTATATCCAGGCTTTCCACCAAGAAGCTAGTGAGAGGATTGCCTGAAATCACATTCAAAAAGGACACGGTATGTGCCGAATGTGAACTAAACAAGGCAACCAAATCCTCATTTCATTCTATCAACTCTGTAAGTACTACTAGTCCCTTACAACTACTTTATATGGATTTATTTGGTCCTAGTAGAATAGCTAGCCTTGGAGGCAAACTTTATGCATTTGTTATTGTTGATGATTTTTCGAGATTTACATGGGTTTTCTTTCTCGCTAATAAGAGCGATGCTATTTCTACTTTCAAAATTTTTGTAAAGAAAGTTCAAAACGAAAAAGGCTACATGATTACTCGAATCCGAAGTGATCATGGAGGCGAATTCGTAAATTTTGATTTTGAAAGTTTTTGTAATGCAAATGGTTTTGATCATGAATTTTCTTGTCCTAGAACTCCTCAACAAAATGGTGTTGTGGAGCGGAAGAAAAGGACTCTTGGCGATATGGCTAGAGTCATGTTGAATAAATTTTCTCTTCCGAAATATTTTTGGGCAGAGGCTGTAAGTACAGCATGCCACATTTTGAATAGGGTGCTTATTCGTCCCATTACGAAGAAAACACCCTATGAGCTTTGGTTTGGGAGAACCCCCAATGTTTTTTATTTTAAAGTTTTTGGCTGTAGATGTTTTATCCTTAACACCAAAGACAACTTAGGCAAATTTGATGCCAAAGCTGACGATGGTATCTTTCTTAGTTATGCCGCCAAGAGTAAGGGATATAGAGTTTTCAATAAACGTTCACTTATTGTGGAAGAGTCAACAAATGTGACTTTTGATGAAGATAACAGTGCAGCAAGTACTCTTGATGATGACGTTGAGCCATCAACTTCTACTCCAATGAATACTTCAACCGAAACTAATTCTCTGGAGGGTTTGCCTAAGAAATTCTCTTTCAAACCTTCTCATCCAGAAAATTTAGTTATAGGAGAAGTTTCACGTGGAGTAACTACTAGATCATCACTAAGAGACTCCGTTGCTAGTACTGCCTTCATTTCACAAGTAGAGCCTAAAAATATTTCTGAAGCTTTTAATGATGAATTTTGGATTTCTGCTATGCAAGAAGAACTCAACCAATTTGAGAGGAGCCAAGTATGGGAACTAGTTCCTAGACCGGCTAATCACTCAATAATTGGTACCAAATGGGTGTTTAGAAACAAAATAAATAAAGATGGTTCAGTCACACGTAACAAAGCTCGTCTAGTAGCTCAAGGATACAACCAAGAGGAAGGTATCGACTACGATGAGACGTATGCTCCTGTTGCTAGACTAGAATCCATTCGGATGCTTTGTGCTTTTGCTAATTTTCAAAACTTTAAATTATTTCAAATGGATGTTAAAGTGCTTTCTTGAATGGCTTTATTAAGGAGGAAGTTTATGTCAAACAACCCCCTGGCTTTGAAAATCATAAATTTCCCGACCACGTGTTCAAGCTGAAGAAAGCGCTTTATGGCCTTAAACAAGCCCCCAGAGCTTGGTATGAAAGGCTAAGCAGTTTCTTGCTTGAGAAAGGTTTTTCTAAAGGAAAAATTGACACTACACTGTTTATCAAATCTTTCAAAGATACCATTCTATTAATTCAGATTTATGTTGATGATATTATTTTTGGGTCTACTGATGAAACTCTTTGTCAAGAATTTGCCAAGTGTATGCAGACGGAATTTGAGATGAGCATGATGGGAGAGCTCAACTACTTTCTTGGTCTGCAAGTAAAACAACGGGCTAATGGAACTTTCATCTGTCAATCGAAGTATACCAAGGACATGCTGAAGAAGTTCGATCTTGACAACATCAAACCAATCAGCACTCCAATGGCTACTTCAACCAAACTCGAACCAGATGAGAGCGGCAAACCCGTTGATCAACGTAAGTATCGAGGTATGATAGGCAGCTTACTTTATTTAACTGCTAGTCGCCCCGATATCATGTTTAGTGTTTGCCTATGTGCTAGATATCAAGCAAATCCTAAGGAATCTCACATGACCGCGGTTAAGCGTATCTTTCGATACCTTAAGGGTACGGTTACAGTGGGCCTATGGTATCCCAAGTCAACATCATTTGACCTCATCGGTTACTCTGATGCTGACTTTGCTGGATGCAAGGTCGACCGTAAAAGTACGAGCGGTACGTGTCATTTATTAGGAAAGGCTTTAGTCTCATGGTTTAGCAAGAAGCAGAACTCTGTCGCACTATCCACAACAGAAGCTGAATACATAGCAGCTGGGCGTTGTTGTGCACAAATTCTGTGGATGAAGCAAACCCTTGAAGACTATAAGTTATCTTTCATGCATATTCCTATATTCTGTGACAATACTAGTGCAATCAATTTGACTAAGAACCCTGTCTGCCACTCACGCACTAAACACATTGAGATCAGACACCACTTTTTGCGTGATCATCAGCAAAATGGCACGATTAACTTAGAATTTATTGACACTGATCATCAGCTGGCAGATTTCTTTACTAAGCCACTATCCGAAGAGCGCTTCAATTTTCTTTGTCGTGAACTTGGAATTTTAGATGAAGCAGTTATAAATTGAAACTCACCTGCGTAAATATCGAGTATATTGTGATTCTTTTTCGAAGAATTTGGTATGGGTACAAGCCGAAAGGGTCCTTCTGACAACAAGGCGTAAAAGCCTAAGCGACACGGTGCACTAGTCCTCAGGACTACCGCTAGCTGGGATCTGGCCCCTGCAGCTAACCCATGGCAAATTTGGACTATTAAACCACAGTATATGTCCTTATTTATTATATGGCTCATTTTCGATTTAATGTTGCCTAATTGAGATTTTCTAAAGTTCATTCTGTTTTATGAGTACCTCTCTATCTATTTTTTACACTCTTTGTTGTCCTCAACTATCTTTTGTTTAACTCTTAAACTTTTTCTTCATGTTCTTTGCCTGTTTTCAGTTCTGGATCATTGATCCAGAACTCGGGCCGAACTCTGCCCCTATCAGAGTTCGGGCCGAGTTCGGTTCTTAGGTTCCAGGGTCGGGATCTGGATCTGCCGTTGGATCAATTCTAATCCAATGGTCAATATTTCACCCGACCAAAGACCAAGCCCTACTTTATTTCGGGATTCCCTCTCTTTCCTCCCATATTTCCTTCTTCTCCACCTCCTCCATCTTCTTCCTTCCAAACCCTAACCCTAGTTCTTGATATAGAGGGCTCTATTTCTTCTCAAAATCAAGGGAAAGGGGTTTTTTCAACATTCTCTTCAACTGTTTGGTATTCTTTTCAGGTATATCTCTCTTTTTCTATCATTTCCTAGTTCTCCTCTTTTATTTCAAATGGCATCTCGCTTGTCCAAACGAGGGAGAAGGACTCGACATGAGGGTGCTTCCTCTTCGATTCCTCCTCCTCCGATTGAACAAGTAGTTGAACAACACCCCATTCATCCGTTGTTCAATCCGCCGCGTCCCGATGACCCTAACACTTACGACGACCGTTTATTTGTATCGCTAGAAGCCTCTAATGAATGGTTTAGCAATTTTAGAACTCATCCGGTGTTTGGGGGCCATCCCATAAATTTTACTATTTTTTTACAATATGAGTCTTTATTCCGTGATCTTTGTTTGGATGATCTTGTTGCTTCAAATTCTGTCATCTACCATAGTGCAATTCAAATGTTTTACTGCAATTTGACTCACGATGCAACCCACATCTATTCTCGGGTTGCTGGCATTACCATTGCCTTTAATGATTCTGAGTTGGAAGACTTTCTTGCTCTCCCGGATCTTGATGTGTGGGACAAGCTTGTGGAAGCACGTCAACTTCAATTTGTTGGCAATACTTCCCTTGAAGGATTCAAGGAGGATTTATGTGCTCCTAACGTAAGTCCTCGCAAGCTAAAGGCCAAGCATCTCACCCCCTACTTTTATGAACTTCATCGCATCGTATTCAATACTATCTTGCCCAAGGCTGGCTCAACAGATGAAGTCACTTATCTTGAGATCTCCACCTTATATCATCTCCACTATCGTATTCCATTCAACTTTCTACGGACTATGATGGATTGGATGATCAACTGTCGGAAGAAACCAAGAGCTTTGGTTTATCCTCTCTATCTTCCTTTAGTTTTTCGTGCTTTCATCATTCCTATCCATGATTGTCCGTTCCTGCCTGTACCTGCCTTTCTATCCAAAGCACGACGCCTTCAGCCTGTCGCTGCTTCTGAGTCATTTGAGCATTCTGCTGATGAGGAGCCTGACGCCCCTCCTCTTGGTCAGGATGCACCTCCTCCTCCTGCCACTCTTGAGTCTCTTCAGACTATGCTTCGCGATCGCTTTGCTATTGAGGATGATCGCTGGACGCAGCAGGATTACCGTACCACCTTGCAGATCAGTGCCCTTGGGAACTCTCTGCATGATATGCGGTATTCACTTGCTCGTCATCCTGATCTGCATGTGCCTATTGAGCGGGATCCAGATCGCGCGGGTCATCGTATAGACGATCCATGGGTCATGAGGTATATGGATCCTGATGATGCTTTTGTGGACCCTCGTCGCTCATTCCCTGGTCCTTCAGATGTTCCAGGACCTTCTCGTGCTCCATGATGGAGATTGGCTTGATATGCTGCCGACACTGCTGATGGTCTTAGTTGCCTTTTTGATTTTAGTTATTTCAGTTTGTTATGGATTTATGTACT
The DNA here is from genome assembly GCA_029216955.1 of Iris pallida. Classification (NCBI taxonomy): domain Eukaryota; kingdom Viridiplantae; phylum Streptophyta; class Magnoliopsida; order Asparagales; family Iridaceae; genus Iris; species Iris pallida. The sequence continues at coordinate 50,735 of JANAVB010027264.1, read as the reverse complement.
GGATTTATGTCTTCAAACCCTGATGATGTGCTGGTTGGTGGATAACATTTTATGCTATTTTTCGTAGTTCTACTTTATGTCAGTGACTTGTTTTATTAGTATTATACTGTTTCTTCTCTGCTTGGTGTGGTTGGATTACTTTTCATTGTCTATACTGCTATTTCCATGCTTTTCCTTATGCAGTCAATATGATCCTTTATATTGCTAACTGCCAAAAGGGGGAGAAATATGTATATTTGTGTGCTTGTGTTTGCTTTTGGGAAAATATTTTTATCAGGCCACAGGTTCTATGCATTATTTACGGGGGAGAGCTATTGATTCTAGCTCGGCACCGTTCACTGATTACGGGGGAGCTATCTTATTATAGCTCGGCATTGTTTATGGGGGAGCTGTGTTTTAACCAACTGTGTCCAGGTATGAATATTGAAATATATATTTATTATTTTGTCAATTATCAATATGGGGGAGATTGTTGACACAAAGTCACAGTCAACCAAATATTGACTACATTGACTAAATAATATCTGTATAAATTCAATACGACACATGGCGTCTGCATTCAGTTCAGGACAGACAACAGCTCAGTTTCTGACTCTCAGTGTATTTTCGAGTCTGTACTTTTACATTTTATTGAGTCTAGAAGTATGTACTCTGAGTTATGCTGAGCTCTTGGAACTTAGTCTATAAGCCTACCCAAAATCCCAAGCTCCACCAAAACAAAAATTGCCCACAAGTCCCACTTAGGACCACTCTGTGCTCTGGAGACAGAGTTCGGGCCGAACTCTGTCCCCTAGAAATCAGGAACCCTAATTTTAGGGTTAGCTGGTTGCTAGCTGTCCAACGGCCAAATTTTTGAATTTTCCTACCCGAATTCTGGCCGAATTATGTCTCTAAAAACACTATAAATAGGGCATGAATTCTCTCATTTCAATTCACTCAATCTTCTCTTCTCTTCTCTCCTACAAGCTCAATAAGCCATACCCTTCCTATCTACTAGCCACAAGCCTCCTAAGTCTCGAGTGCTCAGCATCTCTCAGTTAGGATTCTTGTGCAAGAGTGAAGAAGTCGCTTGGACAATTCCAAGCAAATCGCCACTGCGATCCTCTGTTAGAAGTTGACGTGCTCTTCTGAAGAAAAGGCACGGGTTGTAAGCTACTATTTCACAAATAGTGGATTTAATCCTGAGCTAGAGTTCTCAGGCCTGGACTAGTCCTCCACGAGGGAAACCAGGTTAAAATCGTTGTGTTTGCGTATGCTCTTCTGCTCTTCATTTATTTTCCGCACTTTACTCTAATTTTTTATTATTGGTGAAAGAGTTATTTTTAATTGGCTATTTTTCTATATAAACTCTATTCACCCCCCTCTAGAGTTGCCAAACTGTTCTTCACCTTGCTCCAGTAAACCAAGAAGAACGGTGTATTTCCTGTAGCCGTCCGAATTGTCGTGCGATACGTCCATAAGCACTCGCCAAGCTTTTCATTCCAGTCGCATTTGTTTGCAGACATGAACATTTTGAGGAGCTTGATTATGGTTTTGTTGAAAGCTTCAGCAAGACTGTTGGCCGATGGGTTATATGCTGTCGAGGCCATGTTCTGAATCCGATTTTTGTCACAAAATCGATAGAAAGCGTGGCTTGCGAACTGCGGACCATTGTTGTGAATAATCCTCCGAGGCAGTCCAAAACGGTAGATGACGTGATATTTTATGAAGCTAATCACGTTCGATGTCATAACTTCTACCAACGGAATAGCCTTCGCCCATTTGGAGGAGTAATCGGTGATTGCCAGTATGAACCGATGCCCTCTAGACGACGACGGGGTGATTGGCCCAATGATGTCCATTCCCTATGCTTCAAATAGCCAAGAGGGTACTGTCGGATACAAGAATTTAGATGGCAGGTGTATGAAATCTAATTGAATCTGGCAAGTCTTGCACTTCTTTGCATAATCAACCACATCTGCTACCTTTGTGGGCCAGTAATAATCCATCCGACGGAGACGATCTTACAATTTTGGGCCAGGTTGGTGAGCCCCGCAAGTGCCATCATGAGCTTCACGTAAGGCTTCTTTGGCTTCTCTATTTGACAGGCATCTTAATAGTAGCCCATCGTAGGATTGTCGATATAACCTTTTCGTTTCCGTATCGTAGAAGAATTTGAGGGAGTGTCTTCTGATTGAAGTTGCTTCCTTCATATTCTCTGGCAGAATTCCATAGACTGCAAAGTCGATGAGCGGACACCTTCAGTCTTATATGTCGTTCGTTATCTGGGCGGAGTAACTCATACCCAGTTGAAGATTATTCCTGGAGCAGACCAGTTCATGGCCTATTATGTCGACCAGATGATGAGTGTTATTTGGAAGCGCCAAGGAAGCGGCGAGACCTGCTAGGGTATCGGCTTTAATATTCTGGAGCCTAGGAACGTGCTCTATAAAGAACCCCTCTAAGGTTGTAATGATGGCAATTGCTGTCTGATGATAGGGAATCAGGTCCTCGTTGCGAACCTCGTATGAACCCCGGATCTGGTTAACAACCAACTGCGAGTCACCATATGCTTCTAGGTACCTGATCCCCACTTCTTTTGCGAGTTGGAGCCCGATGACTAGAGCGTTATATTTGGCTACGTTGTTCGAACATGGTTCTGTAAGAAAAATGCCCGATTGGTTACTAGTCCAGAGGGAGAAATTAATACCATCCTGACTCCAACGACGATATCACCTTGTGGCCCCATTCATGAAGCACCTCGAAAAACATTCGCCAAATAGCATCGTACGAAGTCACGTTCGAGGTGATGACTTCATTAGGAATTTTTTCATAAATTTTAGTTGTTTCTGAGCCTAGATGGGCTGCTAAGAAGTCAGCCAGGGCTTGACCTTTGATAGCCTTCTGCGGAACAAAAACCATGTCGTATGGGGATAACAATATTGGCCTAGTGGCTAGACGAGAACTGAGGGCGCCTGGCTTGGTCATGAGAACCTTGAGAGGATTAACTCGTGAAACAACATGGATGGTCTGTCCTGTCACATAGTGTCATATTTTCTGAATGGCGAACACTAGGGCAAGGCACTCCTTTTTCATGACGGTGTACCTATGTTCCGGTCCTACCATTATCCGGCTGAGATAGTAAATGGCTTATTCATGTCCCGCGTCATTATTCTGTGCTAGCAGAGCACCGAGGGAGTGTTCCATCGCCCGTACATAGAGCAGGAAGGGCTTTTCGGCGACCGGGGCTACCAGAACTGGCGGATTCATCAGGTATTCCTTAATGTCATTGAAGGCACACTGACATTCCTCGTTCCATACAAAAGAGACACCTTTCCTCATGAGTTGAGTGAAGGGTTGACATTGCCCTGAGAGGTTGGATATAAACCTCCTGATATAGGCTAGTCTTCCCTAAAGGTCGCGGAGTTCGCGGAGGTTCCTTGGTGGATTCATCTCCAGGATTGCTTTTATTTTATCGAGATCTATGTGAATGCCCCGAGAAGTAATGACTAAGCCCAAGAACTTTCCGCTGGACACCCCCAGGAAAGACTTGGTAGGATTCATCTTCAGGTTGTGTGCCCGTATGAGGTCGAACACTATTCTTAAATCATATAAATGATCGTTTCTGGAGCGGCTCTTGACGGTGATGTCATCAACGTAACACTCCACCGTCTTGCGTAAATGATCTCTGAAGATGACACTCATAGCCCGTTGATATGTAGCACCGGCATTCTTCAGGCCAAAGGACATGACCGTATAACAATATACGCCGATCGGCGTTCGGAATGATGTATGCTTCTCGTCATCAAGAGACATCTTTATTTGATTGTATCCTAAAAAGCTATCCATAAAGGACATGCGCTCAAAGCCACACATATTTTCGATCATTATGTCAGTGATCGAAAGAGGGAATTCATCCTTAGGGCAAGCTGCATTCAGATTGCAGAAATCGATACAAATTTGTACTTTTCTGTTCTTCTTGATGACTGGCACTATGTTGGCCACCCAGTTTGTGTGCCGCTCCTCACGAATAAAACTGCTAGCTATGAGCTTGTTTACTTCCGCTTCAACAGAGTTCATGATGTCCGGACAAAATCACCGCAGCTGCTGTTTGACTGGTTTTGCGTCTGGATAAATATTGAGCTTATGAAGTGCAATCTCGAGGTTTAGCCCCGGCATGTCTTCATAACTCCAGGCAAAGACGTCGATGTATTCTTTGACGAGTTGTAACATTAACTCTCGCTCGTTGTCTGTTAGACTTTTACTGACGATGATTGGCTTTGGAGAGGTTTTATCGCCAAGGTTAACTTGTATAACCTCATCCTCAGTGGGAGGATCACGAACTTCAAAGCATTTCTCCCATTGTGTATCTAGTTGATGGACCCATGGCTCCAACTCGAGTGGTTCAAGTAAGTCTTTGTCTTCCTCTTCGATATCAGCGGATGTCATATTGACAGATAATGTCTGTCTGAATATATCTCCAATACTGCTATCGGAGTCGTAAGTGGGAGACTCGGACGAATGAGAGTGCCACTCACATTCTTCATCAGAACTTCCGGGCGTTGTTAGTGGAGTAACATACCCGAGGCCACGTCTGGATTTGTGATAATCATCCTGAGGTTTTCCTGCCGGTACCGGCGGCTGTAGAGGTAATCGTCGACCACTGCCATGATTTAGACCCGAGGTAGCCTCTATGTCGTACCTCTGCTTTTGCATGAAGTATTTGGCTTGAGGACTATACTAGTAGAGAGGTAGTCTTCCAATGTCGAGTCCGAGGTCGGACTCTTGTGGCGTGAAAGATTGAGGACCTTCTTTTCGGCCAAAAATGATTGTGTGATCTCATCCTCTTTTGTTTGGGACCGGGAAGTAAGCACCATTTATGGGAGCAAGTCGATTTGGGGTATGGACGGTTGTCACCCGTGTGTGCAAGCTAACGTCTAGACAGTCCCGTGCGGCATACGTCAGATTAGGCTTATCATACTCAGAATAGCCTAACGGCAGCCTGTTATTGATGAAATAAAGAATTTTATCTACAGGGATTATATCATCAAGAGAGGGGCTATCCACCTGTGTAACCAAGTATTTGGCGAGTTCTTCGTCCTCCTTGGCTACCCCCTGCGAGCTTAGAGGTCGGGATGCGGTCTTGGGCAACTTGACCACCAGGGGTTTCGCTTGAGGTATTGACTTGTCCGTTGGATTGACACTTGGCTGCTGGCTCGTCTTGGAAAGACGAATGACAATTGGCTCAACAAGGAACTTTGTGTCTTCCGGTTGCCTTGGAGTAGATTTTGGCAATCGGATTACCATCAGTGTTACAGAGGGCCTTGCATCTTCCTGTTGCCTTTGATTGGATTTCGGCAGTCGGATCACCATTGGCCCTTCGACAGGTTTTGGCTCCTGGCTGGATTTCGGGAGACGGATGACCATTGGTTCCAATTGCGTAGGTAAGGCAGGAGAACCGAACACCTCTTTGTGCAAGGTTGCGACAAGGGATGTGGCCCTACCCGATTTACGGGCTTGGAGACAAATTTTTGAGGGTTCTTCTGGCCCTGTGATGGCTTCCAGATCGTCAGTTATATGTTTCCTAGATTCATCATATAGACAAGCCTTCGAAGAGTAATAAGATTCAACCCCTTTGAAGGGATCAATATCGGCGAATTCAGTTTTTACGGGACCGTGCTTACTGACATACTTGAAATATTGGTGAAGGGTGGATGGCACGATCATATAGTCATGTATCCACGGATGTCCTAGAAGGATGTTTAGGAGGTGTCTGCGTCTATGACGTAGCAGGTAACTTCCATCTTCAGGTCACCAATCTGGCATTTCAGCCGAATCTTTCCTAGGGGATAGCTCCTTTCTGAGTTAAAACCGCTAATGGTAGTGTTAGTCGCTGCTAGCCGGTGCATAGGGATGCCAAAAAGTTAGAGCAGGCTTTTTGGGATGATACTAATTGACGAGCCAGGGTTGATATGCATCCGATCCACCTTGATGTCACCTATGTATCCAATGTAGGACAAGGGGCAATCATGCAAATTGGACTTGATCAACATATCCTGTGGAGTAAATACGATGTTGGGTATTGCATCTGTGCTATCACCGCCCAGTGGATCTGCTAGCGGGTCTTCCCTTGGGGGCTTGACTTGGGCTAAGTAGGTGTCAGCATTTTGGAGTGCTTCGCTTAATGCGATACGAAGATCCTTGGAGGGCCTTAGGAGCTCGTACAACGATAACTTTGCTGGCGTATTGTCTAATTGTGCTAATATGTCAAAGTTGTAAGGTCTCTCCAGTCCCTGAGGTACATTATTGTGGAGTGGCCTGTCGAAGCGGGTTTCTTTTATTTTGGACTTATCCGCCAGTAGAGGCTGAGATGGCCTGGGAATATCAGAGGGAGGCAACGTTGCCGGCTGAGGATCTTTGACTGAACTATCCTGTACGGGCTGAACTTGTGCTCCAGACCGGGTAACAACGGCTGCAACTTCTTCAGCTTCGGCTGAAATTGTATTGCAGGATCTAGACTTCCTGCCATTTTTTTTACTGGTAGGAGATGACACCCCTAGGTAACTTCGGGCATCAAGTCTGGATGCACCCACATGATCTCTCCTCGCGATGTAGTGAGGGGTACCAATCCAGATGTCTAGCTCCGGACGGGTGGAAGATTAGTAACCTCTATCGTTGCTCGATGGACAGGTATTACCCCGTCTGGAGCGCTTGTTGGAGGGAAGTCACCGAACTAAATAGACACCATGTTTGCCGCCACGATAACCTCTTCAAAGTCTATCGACAGAGCTTTAGAGTCGATAAGACTCCGAATGTATCGCTTCAATTGGAAGCAATCGTGAGTGGCATGATGGACATAGCGGTGGAAGTGACAATACTTTGGGTCCTCTATTTCTGCTGCTCGGGGTTCGTGCCTTGGTGGAGGGAGCTGGATCCTACCCCCTTGTAAGAGCATATCAAAGATAGGTTTGACATGAGTATCTTCAAATAAATAATTAACCTTGGGCCACGGACCTTCCGCCTATTTTTGTTCGGGCTTCGGAGTCGCATCAGTGACCATGGCCTGTTTGCCCTTATTGTTCCAGTTGGTGGTGGCGCCACTGTTGTTGTTACTGGAGGTGGAACCAGGACGTCTGCCCTTATCTTCTCCGTCTGGGATGTGTAATCCTAGCTGGCGAGCCTTCTTCAATTTTTCCTCTGCATTGGTAGTACTTATGATGAAGGTCGTCCAATCCCTGAACTGATCGTCACCCATCCAAAGGCTAATTGCAGGGAGCAGCTTCTTCTGGCAGATTTTAATTAAGGAGCTCTCGGGATTGTCTTGGGGCAATCTCATTACTGTTTGGCGGAACCGCTCGATGTAGTTCCTCGTTAGCTCCCTTTCTCCCTGAAAGACGTCCATGAGAGACGACATCGTTACGTCATGCCCCACTTCGTAAAATCTTTCCAGGAATATGTGTTTGAAGCCATCAAAAGAGTAAATACATTTTTCGAAAAGTTTGTGGTACCAGTCGAACACGATCCCCTCCAATGCTCAGCTGAATAATCGCGTAAGGATGGCGTCACTATGCGACAAGTGGTCGGTTGTGACTTTAAAGTAAGTCATGTACCGACTAGCAGAAGTCTTTCCATCATAAGAATCGATATGGAACGACTTGTACCATGGAGGAAAAGTACGTCTCTCCCTACAAAGGGATATGGCTGCCGTATTCTGAGATCCCAAGAAGAATCTCGAGCATTGAACATTGCCCGAAGCTCCTGGACTTCTCTCCTTACCTCCTTGGCTTCATCTACAGCTGAAGGAACGGATGCTGCTAAGGGATCATCACCCAAAGGAGGGGCGGTCGTGTTGGAGTCCGTGTTGACTGCGAGTCCCAGACTTATTTGTCCGGGCGTCCTTGTTTGTTGAGTTGGCAAGGCGGCTTTGATCTCGTCCATAGACTTGACCAAGGATAGGAGCATGGCTTCCAGCACTTCTAACCGTTGTTGTTCGGAAGGCGCTTCGTGATCATCGTCAGCCATAAAGACTGTCTTCACGTGGGCAGAGGTGGAAGGTATTGTAGCAGAGGTACTTTCTGTGCCGTACCCTTGTATAGATAAATCGTCAGGGAATATCGGAATATCATCTTCATCTGACTCGGAAGGGGTGCTACCCCCTGTGCAGGAAGTCGCTTCGTCTTGGTGAGGGTGGTGGCCCTCAGGGAAATTCAGGTCTGTTGCACAGTTCTGGGGGACCTCTACCACGTGTATGTTCTCTTGGTACACCGGATTGTTGCATACATTGAGGGGACTGCTACCCCCAGCTTCATCTACTCTCAAGGAGGCCGAAGGTGCACCCCCGGGTGCCAGAAGCTTTTTTTTGGATCGAGTGCCTAAATAGACACCCCTGTGGTTGATAGGAGCCCCCCAGATGAGGGTCTCCTTGCAATACTAGCCGAGATGGCCGGGCTGGAAGAGCCTGTCTTCTTTTCTCTCTTGCTAGGAGGAACCTTTTGAGTTGAATTACAGGAGGCGAAAGGAAACTCCTCGTCCTCTGGAATTAGCACATGTTTCTTGAGTTGTTGTCGGACAGGTGCTGGCTGCTGCAGTCGCTGGAAAACTGACTGCCAATCTTCAGGTGCTGCTGATTTGTCGCAGCAGCAGTTGATGATGACTTGGGTACAATGACGCCCCGAGAGGGATTCATTGCATGCCGACGCTGCCGTCTTGCGTTTGTGAGTAATCACTTCACGTAAGTCGGTAGAAAGCTGCTCTACCTTTGTACCAAACTTGTGAACTCGGGTATCCCGAGCGCACGGGTGCTTAGGTATCATGTTTGCTCCCTGATCCGTGGCTAGTAAAAGCACTTGCTCTGGATCTTTAGGGGGAGACTTTAAAGACCCACACTATCCGTAAGTCCTGGGGGACTGGACGCGGGTGGTTCTGTACAACTTTCTGTCAGGAGTCCGTGTAACAGTCAACGGGGCCCGCTGACAGCCAGCAACTTGGACAGTTGACTGGGCTGGTTGGGCCCGTACTGCTCTAGACTTTTTTGACTTAGCACCCGAAGGCACATAGTAAAAGGAGTCCAGATTGATACATCCTGCATCCTCAGTGGGCCGCATGGCATCGGGCCCGCATGTGAGGTGGTCGAACACAGAGCTTTTGGCAGGCCCGCATGAGACGTCCTATCTGAGGCCAGGATTGGTTATCGCGTGGACCATCTTCTTACGGCTAGAGCTGGCTACCGCATGGACCATCTTTCTGCGGCCAGAGTTGGGTGTTGCATGATTTGTCTACCTGCGACCATAGTTGGCTGTCGCATGGACAGACTGTCGATCTTCTCTATGCGGCTTCTTTTTTGTTCGTATGTATTTCCCTTGGCCCCCACAAACTCAGCATCGTAGTATTTTCCTCTGCTGGATTTGGGGACAGTAGGGTCCTCGGTGGTCGGAAACAAAGTCGCAGGAGAGTTCTGGTCACCGTCTTGGACTGCAGAAGGAGCTTCTTCGAGAACTTGGTCAGGGGAAACAGTTTTGCGCACCGACATCTTGCGCGTCCTCTTTGGGTTAGCTCGCTTCTAAGACGGCCTGGTGCTCCCTTCAAAGAGCAATTCTATGAAGTTTGGTTGGTCAAAATGAACCACAAGCATTTGCTGTGTAGAGCCGAGCTTGGATGCGTCAGACTACATTTCTCATCGAAAGAGAAGGACGTCCCCAGTAGAGTCGCCATCGTGTTTGCTATAAAAAATCAAAGACAGGTATTACAGAACACTAAAATTGATTGTAAACTCGCTTGTACAAAGAAAAGCCTAGAAAGAAATCCTAGGAAATAATCTAAGTACAATTGTTTAGTTTTGATTCTGGGGGTGACGGTGGAGACTCGGGAAAGTGCTATCAACTCTGCCTTACTCCGTGGACTATCTGATGCAGTCTTTAGCTCTTAAAGAAATTGCTTTTTTCTTGAAGGTTACCAGCCTTTTGTAGGGGTACGACACCCTGCTATTTATAATAGGATGTATGTTGAGCCGCATAGATGGCCTATGGCCACGTGGCTGATTGGCACGTGAAGACCCGCTCTTCGGCTGCCATCTGTCGATTTGTTAGGATTTTGTTACAGCAAATCTGGGCAGTTTAGGACTTGGTCAGATTGCCATGTGTCCTGTCGCAGGGATCATTTTGTAACCGCATAGATCTCTCAGTTTTTGACCATGTGGGGTCGCATGAGACTCATGCGGCTTAGGTCGTAGACTTCCTTAGCCCAAACATAGCTTGAGGATTTAAGCCGCATAGATTCTGTATTTTGGTTGCATAAAGCTCATGCGGCTTGGATCACAGTTACTCTTGGCCACATGAAGTTCGGAGACTTTGGGGCGTATATGTCTGAACCGCTTAGGTGACACTCCTTCTAGCCGCATGAAGGCGTATGAACCTTGCTTTTGGGCAATGTCTCACGTTTTATCTTTTTGTCGAAGTGTCAGAGTTGTCATTTTTGTCAGGACTTGTCAGCTTTATCAGGCGAACTTCTCCTCTTGGCCGCATATCTTCTTTCTGCAGCTGGTTGTCGACGGGCCTCATATGTCATGCGGCTTTCCTTTATGCGGACCTGTTTGGCCCAAAGTACCTATGCGGCAATTTGTAATCCGTATGAACCCTATATTTTTTATGCTTCTATACTTGCCAAATAAAATTCCTCGGCCGTATGACCCTCCTCACCTCCTGGTATAATGGGGTCGTCTTCAGCCCCTTCTTCAGTATAGGGAGGAGGTACAGTTGAGGGGCCCCTAGTAATGCCTTAAGTATCCTCAGCTGGTCAGTCCGTCACAGATATGCATTTTAGAATCATGCCTTTCACCACTATAAGACCGATCCCGAGTATCTCCACAGGATCGTCCACAATTGGCTCTAGGAAAGCTTCTCGCTAAGGTGAAGTTATTGGCTCCGAGAAGTCCTGAGTCTCGTACTCGAAAGGAGCGGGTGGAGAAGCATCTTCCGAGTCATCAGCCTTAGCAGCTGAGGTTGCCGGGTTCTCATCCAGAATACTAAAATCTTCGGTCCTCGCAATCGTGGGCCTCCTAAGATTTGAAGTACCCACGACGGAGGTAATCTTTTCTTTCCATCTTGACGAAGGGATGGTGACTCTATCCGTCGGATGCAGCGGCTCCCTCTGGATACATCAGGAGCATGTTCCTCAGGAAGTTCCCTGAGTACCTATGACCAGTTAGACTCCTACTTCTTCTTCTTCTTCTTCGCCTATACAAGCAAAACAACGATAAGCAAAAAGTCTAAGATAAGAAATCGAATAAAAAGAACCAAAATGTACCTACGAGGAGGGTTCAGCAGGCGGAGTGCTATGGCACGGCAAAGACCATCGTGTGGGACCATACCGTCTTGGTATGGCCCGTTTGGTTCTCTTGGCAGGAGAAGAACTCGCCTCCGAAGAAGCTCGACGTTTCAACGGGTTACTCAAGGGCACTTCGTCCTCTCTTCTCTCCCGAGAGGTACTAGAACCGTCCGAGGATCTACTAACTGGCGATGCGAGCTCTCGAAGATGAACAAGAACTGACTGAGGTACCTCAAATTTCGTCCCTTCGATCAAACTCCATCCTCGATCAAGAAATTTTTGGCAATGTAGTAGAACTTCATAGTGGAGTACAAGATACGGGTCTCTTCGTACATTGTAGGGATCGTAAATTTTGTTCCAGTGCACCTGGCATTATAATAATACCATGCCCGGGCACCGTCCAACAAACTTCCCTTATTACCAAGATAAGAGCTTGTATTGCCCATCATCGTCTGGCTATGGCCGAACTGTCGTACAAATCGACTCAGCAAATTGGGCTCCAGATACACCTAGTTTTGATTCTGGTACACCAAGTGGGAGGGACAAATGGATTACAGCCAATGGAAAGCACTGAAAGTCAGATCACTATCCACTTTGCCCTGGTCTATTAGTATGTCGTCTGCTAGATAACCCTTGTAAGAGGGCAAGACCCTATTGAAGTCGTAGCTATCTAAACTGCTCAACAGCCACCTACAGATGGGACGCCCTGATGGAGCCATTTTTCCTAATGATGGTTGTACAGCGTCGAATCCCCCTCCTTATAACCATTAATGGTGTTGGGGACTATCAAACTTGGGCGTTGTAATGCTAACCAAGCCATCAAATTGTTATAGGGGAGCTCGACCCGAGGAAATGTACTGTCTCCCCTATGATGCTCTATTATTTTCGTCGAGAGCTCCCGCAGGCCTCGCCGGATATCGCACACCATAGCCGAAAGTAAAGCCAATAGATGTCCAAAAGCCAGTTTTACAACCGGCAGAATAAGTTCCCGATTGATCCGCCCTACGGATCCAAAGCCCCCAGGAACCACTGCCTTTCGTAGCCATAGCATTAGGAAAACCACCAACTCCACTTTCGGGCTCAAAGCAGTCAGGTTCTGACAAAAATAGTTGCGAACGGTAGGAGTGGGATTTCTCTCAGCATCTACTGAAGGAGCAAACACCTCCGTTTTTTCCATCATAGCTTCTACTTCGTCAGTGGTATATGCCCTGTGCATGGTAAAATGGACCGTCCCCGGCTGTGACGGATGTTGATCGAAGATATAGTCAATCCAAGCATTAATGTGGGGTTGAGTCTTTGCAGAGTCCTGGCATAGACACACTTGATGAGTGTTTCACTTAACAAAATGCCTAAAAATCGGCTTTTGAAAATAAAACGAGAAAAAGTACAAGAAGTACAAATTATTCTGGGAAGTATTGCTATGGAAGTCTGATCTGAAGGCGATCACTTTGTTCCTTGGACCATACGATGATGATGAAGATCACTGCTAGAAGATGAACAACTGGAAGAACTAAGTCACCAGAAAGGTATCGACGCACTTGGGCACTGATGGCGAGGTCGAATGCTTTTCTGCTTTGCTTCACTCTGTTCTGGAAGAAAGGTTGAAGAAGAATGCTCTCGGAGAATCAAAGTTTCTGGGCTCTGATCTCTATGTCTTCTCCTCTGTCTCTGCTTGTTCTTTTATATAAGAAAAATAAGTCTATTTACAGACTTGGCTTTTTGTGCGTAAAACTCAACAAAAGTTCTGTCTTTACGCTAATAACTGCCACCCATGACTGAAGTCATCCTCTACATACGTTGACACGTGTCCCATGATTTCAAAAAGAATAGGATGCACGTATACACGTTCTTCGAAATGTGTGGCATGAAAACCACGTAGGCAAACCACGTTCCAAACTAATCAGAAAGGATAGGGCGTAAAAATAACCCAAATATACCCTGAGCGTAAAGCAGTAGACTAGGCGTAAAATAGCCCTAAAATGAACTTCCCGCGTAAAGTGGTTGATAAAACAACCTTAAGCGTAAAGGTAGCCCAAATAAACTTTATGCACACGTCAACTTTGAGCGTAAAAAGGCTCATATAGTATTCATGCGTAAAAGAAGCCATCTTGTGAGCGTAAAAGTAGCTCAGTCCACATACTAAACGACAAATATAGATTTATGTATAAAATAAATCCCTTCGAATCCTGTGTTATACACCGTCAGTAGATCTTTATGTCAGACCCATTATTACTTTGCATTAAATGCATGATTTGACAATTTGTCTATGCCTGTCCCTTGCGTAAAAAGGTTGGCGTGTCCCTGGCATAAAGCAGCTGATCTGTCCTTGCCTTTTGACTCAGTCTATAAAACACACATTTTTTTACGCTCCTACAAGACCCCCTTCAAAGTTTTCAAATATTTTCAAAATTTGAAATACTTTGAACAGAAGCGTAAAATTCGGGATATCCAGCGATCATTCGCGTAAAAATAGGGATATCCAACAGTCGGCGTAAAAATTGGAAATTTGAATCGATTCAAAAATCTCTATAAATAGAGCTTTTCAAGTTCGATAAGGACTTTACTTGTCTCTTTGCAATCCCAAATTTCTTTGCCCCCCTTTCTTCAAAATCTTCCTCACTTTAACTCGATGGCTCCCAAGAAAACCACCGCCGGCAACAAGGGGAAGAAACCTGCCGTTGACTCTTCATCGGTCGACCGTGAACAAACTCCCATTCGATCATCGACACCACTCCGACAACCCAATCCCGCCGTAGCTCCACCTATGAAAGGTAAAACCCTATCTTTTGGCCGGAATATTCATCGGAGAAGAAAAAGACAACCTAAATTTTTAGATTTCACGCCCACGTCATTCGTGTTAGCGTAGAAACTGAAATAACAAAATACGCCCACGTTGTACGTGTCAGCGTAAAAAAAGAAGTACGCCCACGTTATACGTGTCAGCGTAAAATTCGAATTATGCTCATGTGCTAGCGTAAAATAAAAAACTTTATAAAACAAAGACTTTTTCACACTTAAATTTTTTAATTAATTTTAGTAAGCGTAAAAGTCAATGTCTTTACTCATAAAATTTCAAATTAGATTTCTCACTAACTTGATCTCTCTTTTTCTTTTTGTCAGTGGATTTACAAGCTCATCCTCTTAAGAAGTTTTTGGCTCATCAGCTGGCATGGTGGGCTCGAACTATCTGGAGGATTTATCTCATGTCAAATTTCCTCAATCCAACCCGAATACCCTGCAGAGAGAGAACAGCTGATATCTGCCGAAGGAGATATGATGCTATTATCCTTGATCGGTGGGGAAGTGCTGGTGTCACTGGACAATTAACAATTCTTAAAGCCAGCTTTCTTATTCGGGGATGCTATAGATTTCAAATCTCAAACTCATCCCAAAAAGGAGGCCTGGGTATTTAGATCTGGAGAAAGGGTGATGTATCTCCCTGACATGGACAAGGATTACCCTTTATCTGCTTTCTTCCATGCTAGCCATCACCGTCAAATGCTGTGGAATTTGACTCCCAATAGCTATGGTAGACCAGGTAGGATCATTTTCAGAAGGAAAAGAGCAAATGACATGGGTTATCACATTAGCACTCCCTGTGGTGGTGTCATTCCATTTTCTGGTCTATTGCCCGGGTTTACACCGAGTGAGGACTCACTTCTTATCCAGCCGGTGCAAATTCCCATGTTCATAAATAAATTTCTAAGGGAAGGAGTCTTATATCCTCAAACCAACCCAAGGCTGACAGAGTGGCTAACCCCTTACAGTAGTAACTGGATCCAGATCAGTAATTGGGTCATGAAGCAGTTTAAAACAGAATTAGACGATATTGGCCTGTATAAAGCGATGGCCTCTACCAGTTATGGCATTCCACCGAATAGCAACTTATTTCTAGCTTTACTGGAATTGTATATGAGTTCGACAGGAACTTTTGTAACTCCACACGGCATGATGGGCCTTGCTTTGTATGAGATGCAATTCATTTCAAAACTGCCAACGGGCGAATTCCCTTATGAAGAATACTTTCCTTCCAATCGGAAATTAGCAGAAGTTCGAGAGAAGAGCCCCGAAATGGTACAAGTCTATGAAGAACTTATATGCCATTATCTGATTTGTACCAGTATGTATGAAACGGGGTCACATTTAGCATACATAACCAAATGGACAACCTACCTATTTTACCATGAAAATAGAGTGTCCAAGACTGAGAAGAGCAGGTTTCAAGAAGACAAAACTCAAACCATTAGACCTTGCTCAATAATTCCTGCAGATGTAATCCAAGAGTTGATGACTTCTCAGAAAGCTCGTGACCAATATCTGTCTACCAAAATCGGAGACATCCCTGCGGGGACTGAGGCTTTAAGCTACCTGAGGCAGGGTAGTCAGAAAATGTCAAAGAAGGCCTTGCTGGCAGGCTTTCTATCCTTATGGCTACGAAGATGGGTCGTGCCAGGAATCAGTACTGTAGACAGGATTCACCGTAATGTATTGTGGCCAGCGGTACGTTTAGTATTCAAACACAGAATCAACTTGCTGTCGGCAATGGTATGTCGAATAAATGCCGGTATACGGTCTTTTGGTGAAGAGTTGATTAATAATGCTCCTCATCGAGACAATTTTCCAAGGGTGGAGCTACCCTACACCTATCTGATGGTTGGTTACTACACCACAATTGTAATTTGCTGCCACCGGGCCCTGAGGATGAAGTAAGAATTTTCCTCCAAAAATTTAGCAAATCCATATGAAGAGCTACAACGGTGGCAGACACACGAGCAGTATTAAATTACTCTCACGGCTGGAACTTTTTCTGCACAAGGCCACCAGTTCCAGCCGACTACCTTGGCGTGCAATTTGAAGATAGAGTAGATAGATTTGCTTTATTACCAAGATCTGTCTTCCGATGGCTGGAGTACATCAGACCCTCCCATCTGATATACAAGAATGAAGATTACTGCGCGTTTGAACCTTACCTACCAAGTAGGTTTGCTCGTTAGTTTGGATATGACCAACTTTACGTTGGCAATCCTTCCACCAGCTTCTATCATTATGGAAAGCTGATTGACGGTACACGAGCATGGAGATATTTTAGCACTACATGTACTGGTGCTAGATTCACCATATCTACAGCCACTAGTACAACTGAGCTACGTATACTTCACACGTATGCTCATTTTTATACATCCATTCACTCCTTCGAAGATGGTTATAGCATGCAAGGAAGTCTGCGATGGGCCCAGGAGGGAAATGTTGAAGAACCCATCAGAATAACTCCTGACGTACCAGACAATACTTCTTCTATAGATGAATTTTTGACAATCATTCCTAGAGGAGCCGGGGGGATAGCCGCGGGACCAATAGTTATTGGAAAAACCCGCAAACGAAAGAAGACTACAACTACCACTCTTCCAGTGAAGTCTCCTGAGAAAAAGAAGAAGACTACTACTAAAGGGCCTTCCAAACCCAAAGCCTTTATTCCAGAAGATGACAACTCGGTCGAAGAGGACCAACTTGTTGCTTCCCCTTCAGTCCATCCGGGAGAAGGGTCTTCAACACCTCAGCCAGCAGCAGCATCAGAAGTTGTAAAACTTTTATCTCCTGGACGCCTTAGCTCCTCACTCCATTTATCTTTGCCGCAAAAGGCACAAGTTACGGAAGATACTGCTACTGCACACATTGCTAATCGAGACCAGATCCCATCAGACGAGTCGGCTCTCACTTTTGACGATGATGACTGGGATGGTGATTATGATTCATACCTTGAACAAAATGCACATATTCCAGGTACTAAGCAAAAACCTATACGGAATTATGTATCATGATTTTGTATATTAACTTATTTTGTTCATTTTGTAGATATCATCATTACATCAAAACTTGTGGCTCCTCCTCCTCAAGAAGATATCCATGAGGAAAATGAGAAATCTGATGAAAAAGCTTCTTCTTCAGATGAAGTAGAAGTAATCCAACCAGAAAATGAGCAACCAGAAGTATAGAAGAGCTTGAAGCAGAGGTTGAAACAAAGGTTGAAGCAAAGGCTCAGCCCGAATTATCTTCTCGTATTGACGACCGAGAAAAAGAACAAGCTATAGAAAAACCAACTGCAGAACATGAAGTCGCTATTGAGGGAGGAACTGGTCTCAATAAAGAACTTGAAGTACCTCGAGAGCCCGAACAGCGAGAAGCCAAAGAAGGTGATGAAGGTATAATTAAATCACCTACTAAAATTGGGACTGTCGTGATAGCACCCTCAGCTATTACTACTGATCCAGAAGAAGTGCCTGAGGAGATTATGCCTGAACCTGAATCAACTGTAACTACCACCGTTCCATCCACAACTATTACCCCCACCGGAACTCTAGAAACGGTTGGAGTGACAAGTGCTGAAGACATGATCTCTGAAGCTCCCAGAGATCAATTGGCTATGGTAGCAACGACCATATCATCTTTATCACAATCTGCTACCGGAGCAACCACCTCTACTCCTAGTCTGAGAAAAAGTGACTTAGTAGAGATTGCTGCGACGCCGAGCTCCAATACAAAATTGAATCTCCTAGTTGAGATTCATACTGAAGCTTTTTACAAGACCCTAGCAGCTTTGATTGACATGGTCCTGAATAGGGGCCTCAGTTATGAAAGCTTGAAAGGTGCGATTATTTCCACCATTGGGAATGTCGCCATGTTTAATGATGTTGAGATAGCAACAGCCTTAGAAAAAGTGGTAGAAGAACTTGAGCAGCCTATTAGAGAATATTTGAGGCTGACAAGTGAAACTACCGAGAGTCTCATTCTAGCTGAGTACGAAGCTTTATCAGCTGAATACACTGCTCGAGAGACTACTTTCAACGAATCTCTCAAAGAACACAGCAACAAAGTTGCTAGAGAAAAAGCTTTATTGGTGGATGCAAGGCCTCGACTGGAAAGTTATAAAGAAGCCTACGACACATCAAATACGAAAATTCAGGAGCAAAATGATAAAATTCGTGAAGTGGAGGCCAAACTGGCTCGTTTGAAAGCTGAGAGGGAGCAATTAATAGCAGCTCGTGACCAATATTTGACACAGAGCTAAATCTTGGAGGAACAAGTTATTGTAGCTGAATCTACTATCAAGCACCTCGATGAAGCTAGAGATAATCTGATAGCTACTTTTGCTAAATTTTCTCCCATTAGCACTCCAGAAGCCCGAAGACAGATAGCTACTGAAAATATAATGGGCTCTCGTGAGAAGCGTTTAGCAGAGCTCAAAAAATTGCTGAAAGATATGTCTGCTCCGCCTTAGGCAAAGAAGGAGCTTTTGTAATCTTTTATCTTATTCAAGAAATAAAAAATATTTGTTTTGTGATCCTATCGTTTATTTTGAAATTAAACAATATGTATGAGATAAAAAATACTTATCAGAGGTAATATGGACATGATAAGTCTTTAAAACTCAAATAAATTGTATCTATCCAGAGGTAATATGGACATGATAGATAACGAAATCTCGTTTTCTGTTTAAAGTGTACAATACTATCAGAGGTAATATGGCCATGATAGATCGTAACAACTCAAAGAAAACTAGATTAATATCTATTCAGAGGCCAAATGGACATGATAGATAGGAAATACAAGAAGATTTAATATTTATTCAGAGGTCATGATAACATGATAAATAATAAATCCAACTTTTTATACCAACTGGTAAGATAAAAAATTCCCTCTGAAGAGACAAGTTACCAGCTTAACCAAACATTGGTAGCTGGGGAAATAAGAAGACAGGTGTCATAGAGGATACATGCCAATATTGATAAAAGAATGAATGAACCAACATATCTTTCGGGAAACGAAAAGTCGATTTAATTCCACAACATGGATGAATCTGATGTAGTGAATGGACATGCCTTTTCGGGAATGAAAAGTTGTTTTCAATTTTAAAGACCAGTTCATTAATAGATCTCTCCTATAAATAGGTGAGAATTCTTTGTAACATTTCATTCTTATTTCCAATCCTCTATCGGAAATGTCTTCCAAGGATGTGCAGCAAAAGAATAAAGTCTCCATAAAGGTTGAGGACATCATCGAGATGCGTCCCATTGAGCCAATTGTGTCAGACCCAACAAAAATAGGCGAAAGTTCTTTTACGCCCAAGCCACCACAAGACATCCTCGCTTTCTTAGTAGAGCCAGAGAAAACTCCTGAGGAAGAAGTACTGAGGATGGCTGCCTGCAAATTTTTTATGAACTTCGGCAACGATGTCTTTGATGCATTGGCTGACTATGTATTCAATAAGGAAGGCAGTGATCCTCGTCCTTAATCCTTTCTTAAGAACAAAAAATAAAAGAACTTTTATTTTCATTATGTTTTTTTTTATATATAGTACTTCTTAAGAAATTTGCCATTGATCGGCATCATGAGTAAATATCCATTGGGCTTTGATAACCGATAGGCGCCATTAGAAAACACGGACTCAATTACATAAGGACCTTCCCATTTTGCTTGGAATTTCCTATTGCTTTTGTGAGTCATCACCATCGGTCTTCGAACAGCTAATACCAGCTCGCCAACCTTGAATACCCTCTCTTTAACTTTACGGTTGAAAGTTCGAGATATACGGGCTTGATATAGCTCAATATGCTGTTGTGCTTGAAGACGCTTTTCGTCCAATCCTTCAAGTTCTTGGAGTCGTAAGCGATCATTATTCTTTATAGTTAGCTCATTAGCAATGGATATTCGAAGAGATGGAAGCTGGATTTCCAATGGAAGGACAGCGTCATATCCATAAACCAGTAAGAATGGTATAAAACCAGTAGGAGTTCGGACTGTTGTTCGATAAGCCCATAAACATTCTCCAAGTTTCTCATTCCAATCACGTTTATTAGAAGAGATGAACTTTTTGATAAGTTTAATGATCGTCTTGTTGAAAGCTTCGGCTAAACCATTAGCAGCTGGATTATAAGCTGTAGAAGCCAGATTTTGAATTCGATTCTTATCACAGAACCGATAAAATGCCTGACTGGCAAATTGTGGTCCATTGTCATGAATTATCCGTCGAGGAATCCCGAAACGATAAATGACATGGTGTTTAATGAAGATGATCACATTAGATGTTTTCACTTCAGTAAGGGGAACTGCTTCTGCCCACTTAGAAAAGTAACCGGTTATAGCCAATATAAATCGATGTCCTTTGACAGAAGGAGGATTAATCGGACCAATGATATCCATACCCTAAGCTTCGAAGGGCCAAGAAGCTGCTGTAGGATATAGAAATTCAGAAGGTTGGTGAATAAAGTCAGCATGAATCTGACATGCTTTACATCTTTTGGCGTAATCTACAGCATCTGCTATCATGGAAGGCCAATAATACCCCATTTTTCGAATGCGGTCCTGTAACTTCGGACCTGGCTGATGAGCACCACAGACACCATCATGAGCCTCACGGAGTGTCTGTTTAGCTTCACTTTCTGAAAGACAGCGCAGCAAGAGTCCATCGTATGAATGACGATATAACATATGTAAAGATGAATCATAGTAAAATCGAAATGATCATCTCTTGATTGATGCAGCTTCTTTTGGATCTTCAGGTAAAACCCCATGAACCGCATAGTCAATGAATGGACTTCTCCAATCCTTCTGCTGGGAACTTGACTCTGTAGTATAACTTTGTTCAATATACATATTATTCTTGACACAGAATAAGTCTCGGTCCAACAAAGTAATGGTGTTTTGTCTTCGAATTGGAACAATCAAGTCTGCAGGTAAGCTAGCAAGAGCATCAGCTTCCACATTCTGAGAATGTGGTACGAATTCGATGAAGAATTCTTTGAATAAAAAGATCAACTCGATTACCACTTGATTATAAGGGATAAGATCAGGATTTCTGACTTCATAAGTTCCTCTAACTTGATTAACAATTAGTTGAGAATCTCCATAAGCTTCTAGGAACTCGATATCCAATTGTTTTGTTAATTGGAGCCCAATCAGCAAAGCATTGTATTCTACTACATTGTTAGAGCATGGCTTATTGAGAGAGTAGGTACGATATATGACCATTTTATCAGGAGGATGATTCCTACTACGATATTACCTTTAGGTCCAACCCGTGATGCTCCATCAAAATATAATTGCCAGATGTCATCCTTCAAAGTCATGTTGTAATCCACGACTTCATCTAAAATGTTCTCATATAATTTCGGTGTTTCAGATGTAGGGTGAACAGATAAGAAATTAGCTAATGCTTGACCCTTCACTGATTTTTGAGGTACATAAACCATGTCATAAGAAGTGAGCAACATCGCCCAGGTAGCTAACCTAGAATTAAGAATGCTTAGTTTTCTCATCAATACCTGAATGGGATTTATTCTAGAGATAACATGAATAGTCTATCCTGTCACATAATGTCTTGTCTTTTGGACAGCAAAAACTAAGGCCAAATATTCTTTTTCTACAGGAGTATACATGTGTTCAGCTCCAACCATCATTCGGCTAAGATAATAAATCGCTTGTTCATGCCCCATATCACTTTTTTGTACAAGAAGAGCACCAAGTGAATGATCCAAAGCTCGAACATATAGCAAAAGTGGTCTTCCTACCACTGGAGGTACCAGAACAGGTAGATTTGTAAGGTATTGTTTGATATCATTGAAGGCTTTCTGACACGCTTCATCCCAAACAAATGATACACCCTTCTTTAATAGACAGGAGAAAGGTTGACATCTCCCAGAGAGATTAGATATAAATCTCCTGATATAAGCAATGCGACCCTGAAAGCTACGGAGTTCTTTTATATTGTGAGGAGGACGCATTTCAAGAATTGCTTTAACCTTATCAGGATCAACATGGATACCCTGAGAAGTAATGACAAATCCTAAAAACTTGCCACTGGAAAAATCCAAAAAAGACTTAGTAGGGTTCATTTTCAATTGATGTTGGCACATCAAATCGAATACTGTCTTCAAGTCTTGAATGTGATCATTTTTTGATCGACTCTTGACAGCAATGTCATCTACGTAACATTCATCTGTCTTCCGTAAATGTTCTTGAAAGATGTTGCTCATAGCCCGTTGATACGTGGCACCGGCATTTTTAAGACCAAATGGCATAACCATATAGCAGTAAACCCCAAGGGGTGTATGAAAAGCAGTGTGCTTCTCATCTTCTGGATGCATCTTAATTTGATTATATCCTGAGAATCCATCCATGAAAGACATACGTTCAAAATCGCATGTATTGTCTATCATGACATCGGTAATCGAAAGTGGAAATTCATCCTTTAGACAAGCTGCATTAAGATCTCGAAAATCTATACAAACTCGGACTTTTCCATTCTTCTTCATAACAGGAATAATGTTGGCAACCCAATCGGGATGTTGTTCTTCGCGAACAAAGCCACATATGATCAGCTTTTTGACTTTCGCCTCAATTACATCCATCACATCTGGTCGAAAATGCCGTTGCTGTTGTTTTACAGGCTTGGCATTAGGAAGAATATTAAGTTTATGAGTTGCAACTTTAGGATCTAGACCTGGCATATCCTCATAACTCCATACAAAAATATCAATATATTCTTTGATCAGTTTTATCAAATCTTCCTTTTCATTTTCAGAAAGGTTTTTACTGATGAATATTGGTTTAGCGTAGTTCTATCTCCAACATCAATCTGGACAATCTCGTCCTCTGTAGGTGGTTGTCGCTGTACAAAATGAAGTTCCCATTGAGTGTCCATCTGTTGAGCCCAAGGATCATTCTCAAATGGTTCAGATTCACCATCAGTTTGAACCATGTTTACTGAGAATATTTGTTCAGATTCATCATAATAACCTCTTCTAACACACGAGGAGTGAGATGTATCGGATTCGATGAATTGGATTTCTTTTGAATATGATGATTGTGAAGAGCTAGAAAAGAATTCTTCTTGAATATTGTCATTAAACATATGGGACGGATCATATTCCAACCCATGACGAGTTTTCTGATAAAACGGATCACCACTTAATGGTAATCGTCTACCCTTGCCTTGATTAAGACCATGCATAGTCTTCAAATCATATCCCATATTCTGGATAATCTTAAGAGATTGTTGACTATATTTGTCAATTCAGATTCTTTCTTTATCTTTATCTCTCAGATCATCTGTCTAAGCAACAGAGATATTTCTAGCCAGGCCAAACACAATTTGACGCTTGTTTTTCTTATCAGACGGAATCACGAAATAAGATTCCTCATGACGTCTATAAGTTACACAAGCTTGCGATGAAGCGGCTACAGGAAGAAGATAGGTAGAAGATGTTAGAAACCTCTGAGCATAAGGTCCAACATCGACATGAGGAGAAAATATTTTTTCCTTATTGTCAATGTATAAGGTTTCCTCTGTATCTATGTCGTCTTTATATTGATGACTTTGATTATCATAAGATAAAGTCATTCTTTCAACAAATTTGTCAGCAATATACTCAAAAAGGAAATCTTCATTGATATCGAAAAGTACAAAATGATCAATATTTACATCATTTATAATTTGACTACTACGCTTCGGATTGATCATTAACGGACCATCATCCGTCTTCTGTGTAGACTTGCCAAGATTAACGATCAATGGTGGCTCTGGATCATTCATACAAAAAGTATGCCCTTTGACCTTGATCACAAGAGGTTGACTTTGCTTTTAGCAGGAACATTCACTGATTCCTCAGATGAAGCTTGAGTTCTTCCTTTAACCTTGATCATCAGAGGTTGATTGTTGACAGGTTGGGGTTGAATTCGCCCTTTGACTTTGATTTTCAAAGGTTGCTCTTCTGGTGAATCTTCATTAATAGACTGATCTTCGGCAAATGATCGATCTTCAGCCATGTCTGATATCTCCTTTACATGTTCTTGTTTGTAGAGCCTTGAATCAGAAAAATAGGCTTCAACACCCTTGAAAGGATTGATATCAGCAAATTCAGTCTTTACAATCCCTTGGGAATCCACGTACTTGAATCATTGGTGGAGAGTTGAAGGCACGATGTTATGCTCATTTAACCACGATCTTCTAAGAAGGATGTTGTAGGATACGTCTGAATTAATAACATAGAATGTTGCCATCGTTCGAAGATCACCAATCTGGATTTTCAGACGAATTTTCCCCTGTGGTTTACTCTTTCTAGAGTTGAATCCAACGATTATGGTACTAGTGTAAGTCAAGTCACTAGTAGGAATCCTCAACGGTCTTAGCATACTTTGAAGAATTATGCTAATGGAAGACCCAGGATCAATATAAATCCTGTTAACTTCAATGGATTCAATATACCCAGTATAGCACAAAGGCCTGTCATGCTTGTTATGCTTTAACAACATATCTTCTTGTGTAAAGGTAATATTAGGAATTACCTCCATCACACTATGACATTGTGGGTGTGACACTGGTATATTATCAGGAGTCTTGAGTTGAGCTAAGCAGGAGTCAGCTTGCAGCAAAGCTTCACTCAAGGTTTTGTGACTTTCTTTAGAAAGGCGAAGCAACTCGAAGATAGATAGTCTAGCCGGAGTATTGGCTAACTATGCTAGAATATCATATTTATAGGGTTTCATCACCACCCCCTGACTGGAAGCAGACTTCAATGGGACGTCAAAGCGTACTGCTTTCTGTTTTCCTTTTTCAACCACAGATGGTTTAGCAGGAACAGGAGACGGTTGAGTTGGTGGTGTTTCAAAATTCTCTGCATCTTTGGAGAATCCCTCATAATCTTTGTGGTACTCTTTCCCAAATCTTGTACCAGCAAAGGTTTCTTCTTCAGACTCAGAAGAAGGAAGTACCATATTGCAGAATTTAATCTTCCTTCCCTTATCCTTTTTCTTATGAGGATTGTTATGAGGAACCTCAGAACCCAATCCAACAGTGGATTTTTGACCTTGAATTTGTAAAGGAAGTCGTATTCCTTTATCATAATTCAAACCTTCTACCTTTTGAAAGTCACAACCCATCTTCTTCATGAGAAGGACAGATTGCTGACTGTATAAGTGAGTGGGCAGCGGACTTTTAACAAGTGGTTCAACAGAGGAAGAAGAAGAGATCTTTGTAACTACAGGAGAATGAGGAATAGAAGTCTCTGTAGCTACGGGAGGAGAAGGATTCGGGATACGAGGAAAAATTCCTACAGGAGCTTTTTCATAAGCAACGAAGACTTGTTGTGCCCTGTATAAGGGAATACTATTCATGGCTAGCTATTGCTGATGAGTAAGCTTGAGCTTTGTAGGAGGAGCCAGACTTGGAGGGCATATGCTCAATCCTCTCTGTCTATCTTCTAAAGGACTGCCATCCCATAAATGATCCAAATCATCAGGATCTGGAATAACATGAGAAATCATGTTGCAGGTTTTGACTTTATTACCTTTCTTAGATTTTGAAGTTTTACCTTCATCTTCTATTTCAGGTACTAAGTCAGGATGTACCCACATAATTTCACCATTCTTTAATGTAAGAGGCAACAATCCTTTATTTTCTTCCTTGGCAGGCGGGATATTCACAATCTTCATCGTCGCCTTCGGAATTAGAACAATTCCATCTGTATTTGTTGAGAAGGAAAATCTCCAAATTGAAGAGAAACTATATTGGTTGTGACCGTATGCTCATCGTTAGTTAAAGAGATGGTATTGGCATTAATCCGCTCCTAGATTTTCTTCTTTAGGACATAACAAGCCCTGGTAGGATGATTGATGTATCTGTGATAGATACAATATTTGGGGTTGTCAGTCAGATTCACCTCATTAGGCCTCTTTGGCTCCGGGATCTGGAGTTTGCCACTCTTCACCAGACATTGGAATATCCCTGGGAAATCACACTCGTCAAAAGAATATTCTTCTTTTGCTTAGAAGACTCCTGATTATTCGACATCGTTTTGTTTTTGGAAAGATTAACCATAAGGGTGTCCTTTCCTTTCACATTACGATTGCCAGAATTATTACCAGGATTACCTTTCTTTCCCTTATCCTCTGAGGCAAAGATCATTCTATGTTCACGAGCCAACCTACCATTGGTCTCGGCAGAAACTGCTGCTATAATAAACGAGGCCCAATCTGTGAATTAGGAACTCGTGAAGACAGCAATGGATGGTCGTAGATTTATCTTGCATGTATCAATTAACGCTGAATCTGACATACCAGGAGGCATCTTTAGAGTCGCCTGTCGGAAACGTTTAATTAACGTCCGAGTATCTTCTTTCTCCTTTTGTTTAATTTCTATTAAAGAGGACATGTTCATGTCCATACCTCCTTCATAGAAGTGGGAGACAAACATTGCCTTAAATTCATCAAAAGACGAAATGTAATTGTCAGATAAACTACGATACCAGTCGTAAGCTGAACCCGTCAAGCACCCAATGAACACTCGACTGAGAAGAGCATCATTTTTTTGTAGATGTACAGTCATAATATCAAAGTAATTGATATACTGACTAGGTGAAGCCTTTCCATCAAACAACACCATTGATTGAGGTTTAAATTTTGGTGGAAAGGGTACATCATTCTAATGAGGAGGATAAGGTTGCTTAATCCCTAACCTCTGGAGCTGATCCTTGTGCTTCAAAACTTTAAACTGTGCTTTGAGCTCACGTACTGCTTGAATAGCTTCACTGGTTTGAGGAAGCACATTTGATTGAATGGTTGTTGGATGTACCGTAACCCCCACCGGAGATGGTACATCTTCTGAAATGATGGGATCTGGAGATGCAGAATTTTAGTTAACAGCAGGCTCCTGAATATTCAAAGGTATATCAGCCCCTTGACTATCTTGAGTTTGTGCTGCTATCTGCACCGGTGTTACCACTGCCGGTTGAGCAGTTTGTTGAGCCGTTATTATCTGGTGCATGCTTTGCATCATGTTAAGCATGTCTTTCAGTGATTGCTCAACGGCAGTGAGATGTTGTTCTGTATTAGCAGATGACGTCTCTGGTTCATCTCCAATAGCGTAGGATTCAATCTCTCTTGAAGATGTAGAGGGATTAATATAGAGGTATGAATCAACACTATCAGTTTCAGACTCAAAAGATTGAGTACCCCCAGCTTCTGAATCAGAAGTCTGTAATTGTCTTTGTCTTCTTGATCGAGTATTCTGATATACTCCTTCAAAGGAATCAAGAAGTCTGTTGAATTGTTGTTGACCTGGAGTTTGGGATGTGTTCCGTCTAGGACGTCGTCCTCTGTTGGTATGAGATGCCATGTTGACTGATGCATATGACAACTCATCATTTTGTTGTTGCGGCGCATTAAAATTTAACCGATCAAAAACTGATCGTTTAGAAACCAAACAACAACATTTAATTACAATCTAGTGACACTCACAATAATGATTTTCTTGGGGGAGTGTCACGGGAGATTGTCTATTTTTACGCTTTTGCATTAGCAATTCGCGTAAATCAGAAGGAGTAGATGAAGTAGTCTTCTTTATTACATTTAGGGTAGAAAAACGTTTAGTCCCTTGTGTATAAAGAAGATTACTGGCTGCATTCGCAGAACCAAACTGTACATTTTTACGTGCTTGGAGTTGCACACGTAAATCCTGAGATTTTTGAGCACGAAGGACTCCATTTTTATTGCGTATAATTTGTAAGTTTGGTACCTTGCGTACAGCAGTGTAAGAAGGTTGTTGGTTGAAAACAGAAGTTTTACCAACTATGTTTTTATGCTTCATGCGTGTAGGTACATTCACTCTAGATGCAGAAGCATCATTGTGAATTTTATCTACACTGTCACAGACAGGAGATTTACCTTTACGCATAGAGCGCAAAACATGAGTATCTGCCACGTCATAGACCGAAGATTTTCTATTATGCGTAGAACGTAAATTTTGTGTGTCTACCGCGTCACAAATGGGAGATACGTTTTTACGCCAAGGACATAAAACCTGATTTTTACGCTCAGGGCGTAAAACTTGATTTTTACGCCTAGAGCGTAACACTGGAGAGTCTGCCACATTACAAATGGAAGACTTATTTTTACGTGCATGGCGTATCACCGAAGTAGAGACTGCATCATCACAGATGGGAGTCTCTACAACAGGAGTAGGAAGAATTCCTTTGCGTGCAGAGACAGTAGGGAGATCCGAGGATGCTTTGGATTTAGGAACCCAAACTTTTCGCGTCTTCCGCGATTTCTGAACAGTGGAGCAGCGAGTGCTACCCCCAGTCCGGAGCATTTCTTCATAGACAGTCTGGTCGAAGTGCACAACCAAAGTCTTCTTTGTCGATCCAATCGACACATCATCGTATTGAGCAATTGCCTCCTCGTTAGAGGAGAAGGTCATCCCCAGCAGAGTTGCCATTTTGTTTCACTTAACAAAATGCCTGAAAATCAGCTTTTGAAAATAAAACAAGAAAAAGTACAAGAAGTACAAATTGTTCTGGGAAGTATTGCTATGGAAGTCTGATCTGAAGACGATCACTTTGTTCCTTGGACCATACGATGATGATGAAGATCACTGCTAGAAGATGAACAACTGGAAGAACTAAGTCACCAGAAAGGTATCGACGCACTTGGGCACTGATGGCGAGGTCGAATGCTTTCCTGCTTTGCTTCACTCTATTCTGGAAAAAAGGTTGAAGAAGAATGCTCTCGGGAAATCAAAGTTTCTGGGCTCTGATCTCTATGTCTTCTCCTCTGTCTCTGCTTGTTCTTTTATATGAGAAAAATAAGTCTATTTATAGACTTGGATTTTTATGCGTAAAACTCAGCAAAAGTTCTATCTTTACGCTAATAACTGCCACCCATGACTGAAGTCATCCTCTACATACGTTGATACGTGTCCCATGATTTCAATAAGAATAGGATGCACGTATACACGTTCTTCGAAATGTGTGGCATGAAAACCACGTAGGCAAACCACGTTCCAAACTAATCAGAAAGGATAGGGCGTAAAAACAACCCAAATATACCCTGAGCGTAAAGCAGTAGACTAGGCGTAAAATAGCACTAAAATGGACTTCCCGCGTAAAGTGGTTGATAAAACAACCTTGAGCGTAAAGGTAGCCCAAATAAACTTTATGCACACGTCAACTTTAAGCGTAAAAAGGCTCATATAGTATTCATGCGTAAAAGAAGCCATCTTGTGAGCGTAAAAGTAGCTCAGTCCACATACTAAACGACAAATATGGATTTCTATGTAAAACAAATCCCTTCGAATCCTGTGTTATACACCGTCAGTAGATCTTTATGTCAGACCCATTATTACTTTGCATTAAATGTATGATTTGACAATTTGTCTCTGCCTGTCCCTGGCGTAAAAAGGTTGGCGTGTCACTGGCGTAAAGCAGCTGATTTGTCCTTGCCTTTTGACTCAGTCTATAAAACACACATTTTTTTACGCTCCTACAATGGGGTCAAAGCAGTTCTTTGTACACTGCCATCATTTCTGGGTACTTGTTCTCCAATTCCAAAAACTCCTCTTTGCTAGGAGTATATTCCTCGTACGGTTCCTCACCCCATAGTAGCTTCGAGATAGCGTTCATCTCGTAGAGGGCCAGCCCCATCTCCTCGCGCGGAGTATAGAAGGTCCTGGTGTCATGATTATATATCTCCAATAAAGCCGTGAACATGGCCTGATTAATGTCTATACCACGTTCAATTGTTCTGATGGCACGAAGCAAGCTGGTACTGCTCAGTTCTATTCAGAACCTACCCAATGCCCATTGGGTTAATTCATACCATTTAGTGTCAGGATGGACCCAACCTTCGAGGAAGGTTCCTTTCGGATGCATCCCGTTTCTAGAAGCCGGTTGGCAAAAAGAGAAGTCATAAATGGATGTACGTCCGTATTAAAATCGCTGAGCCGGTGGCCAGGGAGCAACATGCGCAAAGTGTACGACGGACCATCACGTATACTCGTGAAAGTGTCCATTCTCTTAGAATGTCTGTCCACCTGGAAATGGCTTGTCAGAAAAACAGTATTTTCTAGAAAAAGCAAAAGCGTAGACTCTGACTAGGGATGCTGCTCCTCAGCAAGCAAGCTTCCGTGCAGGCACTACAAAAGTTGCACTGCATGTCAGCAAGAAACCAACTGCGCAGGCATTATGAAAAGTTGTACTGCGTGTCGGCAAGCAAACAGCTGCGCTGTCATTACGAAAAGTACTGCGTGTCGGCAAGCAAACAGCTGTGCCGGTATTATGAAAAGTTGTACTGCATGTCAGTAAGCAAGCATCCGTGCAGGCACAACAAAATTGCATTGCGTGACAAAAAGCGGACATCCGCACAAACGCTACAAAAGTTGTACTGCGCGTCAGCAAGCGAGCGTAAGCACATGCACTTTGTAAATTGCACTATGCGTAGACATTGTTGGAGACTCTATGTGTCAGCGGAAACCTCCCCATATTTTACGGTCGTTGCTTCGTAAAGGTATCGACCATAAGCATCGGTTGATAGGGCTTTAGCACATCTTTGGGATGCCACTCTGAGGAGTGGTGCCAATGCGCATCAGCAGAAAAATGCTTTAGCACAACTTCGAGACGTTACTTCGGGGAGTGAACGCTCAAGTGCATTAGCAAACTGGGGTATCAATGTTCATCGCACACCTACATGCGACGGGTGGCTGCATGTCTCCGTGCATTTCAACACCAATGGCAGAGCATCGACGACGCCGACATTTTTCGAGGTCGGTTGTTTCCTTCTTGCCCGGCTTGTACTTGTCGCAGCCTCTCGGGCCTGCCTCGTGCTCGTGGCAGCCCCTACAGCCTTTCTCGTATTCACTGTACCCCCTCTGGGAGCTTTAGGGGCCCTCGATCTCTTGTGAGCCATGGCGGGGAAACTAGGGTTTTGAGGAAGAAGAAAACTCTTGGAAGAAAAACTTCGTCGGAAAGGAAACACAGAGGGCAGAAAAGTTCTCTTTCTCCGAGCATAATTCTAATTATAGAACAAGACCACATCAGCAGATGAAGACGAGACTCTTCATATTCGAAGAAACTTTTCGAACGTCGTGGGAGATAAAACAAAATCGTGATGGCTTTTAAGTCCTAAAAACGAGGAGTTATCATTACTTCTTCTAAAAATAAAACGACGGCTCAAAAGTAATTAATGCTGACGGTTAAGCATGACGCAGCCCCCTATGTATTCTCGACGGAGTGGCATTTTATTCTTTTGTTCAAAGTGTTTCAAACTTGTCCAAGTTTGAAAACTTTGAAGGGGGACTTGTAGATGCCTGAAAATAAGTACAGCAGTGACGGAAGCGCAGATGACAATGATTGCTTCATATATTTCACAGAAGCGTAGGAGACACATAAGTTGCTGCGCACTTCAAAACTTGTGCTATAAAAAGACAGTGCGTAAAGGAAAGTTCTTTATTAAAATCATGTTTACAAAAGATCTATTACAGACTTTATGGTTAAATATAAAGACTAAAACCTAAAGCATAGCCTACAAATTCGCAGTCTTTAGGAGCACGCAGTCCCCAAGAGCGCAGCAACGTCAGAGAGAATCAGACGTAGTGGAACTCCAATATGGCTAATGAAGCATCTATTGGCCCGAGCAAGAATGTAACTCCTACGCGAGCTCACAGTACTACCTGCGGCTCTTCCAGCATAACAGGGCACAGCCCCTCCACTCCAATATGGCTAATAAAGCTATTATTGAGCAGGACAGAGTACCCCCTGTGGCTCTTCAGGTTGGAATCAATCCAAACTCGGTAGCTTGGACCTCGAAGACCTCCAAGATGTTGTTCCGGTTCGAACCATCTTATGCGAAACGCTCAAGTGCATCTCAAAACTCTATAGTTATTCTTCTACAAAGCCACAGCTTCTTTGGACGAAAAGATCTACAACCAATAGTTGACCTATGCAAGGCCCATGGCCGTCCAAAGCTAAGTCAAGGTCGAGCATGACAGGGGGATAAAGGAATATTGTGAGAAAGTCTTACCAAAAAGCTCCACTTTATATAGGCTGTATAGTCCGTCCAACCGATATGACACGTGGCAGTCGGTTATAGGACTCCGGAGTAATGGGATGAACCTAGGACTCAGCACAATGAATCTTATTTTATAGATTCATTTGACTAAGCTTTTTAGTCACCACTTCTTGAGCCCCCCAAAGTAGCAGCAATTAAATGGGTGTTGACTCAGCCGCTCAAAGACATTCATTTCCTTATGAGCCTAACGACTTAGACACTTCATAAAAGTGCAGCTCCCTCAGATTTACCCAGGAGCGCAGCTCATATAGCTGCACATAAGTGCAACCCCTTCAACGGCTTCTTTATTGACTTTTGACACTTTGTAAAAGCACAGCTCCCATAGCCGCCTAGAAGTGTAGCCACTTCAATGGCTCCTTCATTTGACCCCTCAGAGTTCTCAAGAGCACAGTCTTCTCATCGCCTGAAAGATCAGTGTCCTCATTGCCTCAAGAGCACAGTCTTCTCGTCGTTCGAAAGCGTAGCGTCCTCGTTGACTCAAGAGCACAGTCTCCTCGTCGCCTCTACAGTAGCCTTCTCGCCGTCCAAAAGTGCAGTGACTCAAACACTCCCAAAAGTGCAGCTCACATAACGCACAGTTCCCCTACAACATGGCATCATGCCACGTGGATAGTTTGGCAGCTATATCTTTTCAGATATAATTGGGTTTAGTTTGGAATATCTTTTCAGATACAATCAAATTCGGTTTGTTTAAGACGCCGCCCCTGAGATAGAATCAGATTTAGTTTAAAACGGTTATATCTCTTTCGATACAATCAAATCCGGCTTTGTTCAATCCCATCGCTCCTAAGATGAGATCTGATTTTATTTTGTTTAAACAATCGTTCTATCAATAAGAATAAATATTATTCGGTTTCATTCGTACAAGATAGTCGAGCAATAAGTACACACCACGTGTCAGTTGCTTGGCTATGCTGATAAAGGATGATAACTGTCCAAGATCCCTATCACAGAGAATCTCCTACGCAGCTCAGCAGCATCCTTGACAAAGCAATTATAACAGATCCTTCCGAAATCTCGCACGCAGCCTCCTGTACGCCAAAACCATTATGCATATCGTATATGTGCTTGCCTATAAATAGAAGGAGTTCTCCTTTATTCAAAAAATCTTCGACATCTTCTTGATTAGCAACACTGAGTTTCACTCATAGGAATGAGAAAGTCAGAGAAAGTTCCACTCGTTGTCATATCGTCAACGGAGTAAAGGAGCCGCTGCAGTGCTCGATCTCCATCGTCATACTTACACAAAAATTCTTGTACCTAGATCTCCTATTTAGGGGTCTCTTGTACTCTTTTATACGTTTAATAAACAAAAGTTCGTTCAACTTTTTGTTATGGCAAATAGGTATGACTCGCTAGATCATGAATGATGAGTTTAGACCGAAGCCATACTCTTGCGGGAAGTCCTGCACATCTATACCTGGAGAAATCACCAAGTCCTCTGCGGGACGTAACAAGATAAAAATAATATGCCACATAACTGAATAAAAACTGTTCAATAATAAGTAAATCAGATCATAACATGGTCCAATACTCCACCCTTAAATTAGCGTACCATCCCCCCAAACCAAACAAGGATAGAAGATGGCACTCTAATCCACGATGAAGTATCTTTCCATGTCATGAATCCAATATAGTATCCGGACCACAACAAGGTTCAGTACCTTCTCATCGAAGCAGTGAACCACACCTACAACCAAACAAGGACAACGTATGGCAAACTAGTCCGCGACAAATTACTGTTCTAAGCTGTGATCATGTATAAGTACACAAATCAAAAGTACCTATACCTAACGGATAAGGTAGCCTAACCAATCTAAGTGAATGCAGTTTAAGAACAAACCTCCAACGCATGGGCTCTCTGGCTAAAATAGGATCGACATAGTCCCCACTTGGGCACCAGGGGCCTCAAGCATAACCGTTTCTCGAACGTCAGTAACCAGTAATAAAATAAAGGGGTCGTCAATCCGCATCTCCGACGGAGCGTACAGTCAAAACGGTAAAGTGTATAGTAGCCCATACGCTAAGGAAATGTGTTCTCCACCCCATGCATATATGTTGTCTTCACAACACATAACCTCTATTAATCACTAAGTCAAACTAATCATGCAATACTATTAGCGGTTGATCATATCGCACGACTTATACGTATCGGTGGCCAGCTAGCTATGCATGTCCGAGTTCCACATGTGACTCGCAACTTCGTGGCACAAATGTGTCAAGGCATATGAATGCAACACAATGAGAGGTAGTTTCTTAAATATTGGTTTGATGTGTACAAAAATAATAAGTATTAGGAAATAAAACTAAACTATGTAATTATATCTAATTATGATAATGTAGCACAATTTGTTTTACAAAAAATAAAAAGAAATAAATGTATGCAATATATGAGCTAAAGTAAATAGACGGAGATGTGGCAAGGTATCTTGCCTGGAGGTAGTGTGTAGAATGGCAACATCCAATAACTCGAATCGTCACAATATTAAAGCAACGAAAGCCAACTTCTACGAACGTCCTCGGATGTTGAAACGATTAATGCTAAAGTCCTCACTCTTGACTATGAGGACAAAACCATCACCACCAACATGGTATCCCTCATGTTCGGGAACTTCCCGGTAACCCAGGCCCAGGACAATGCCATCCTTATTCCTAAGCCAACAACGAAGGTAGTCAACCTCCCACTAGCTCGCAACAATACAACAGGGTTGGTGCCACTAACAACGCAACGAGAAGAAGTCATGTGGGTTCACCCCGACCTTGTCGAAGATATGTTGTGGCCGAAAACTTGCCTGGCCACCAGGCATAAAGGAAAGAATTCTAAGCCATGATATATGATGTCTTCTACAAATAATAAAGCACACAAAAAAATATGCTTTTCCCCAATGGGCCATTCAACCTTGGCGGGCTATCTCCTAAAAAAGGTATAAATATACAGCTATGCGGCCATGCCATTCAAATACAGAAATCACTTTTCTTTATGGTTTATTCAAACATGTATAGTAACCTTAATGCGGTGTCAACTCTCTACCAGTGGATCTCTACCAAATATTTTCTACTACGTCCATAATACCTCAAGTAAAAATATTTACCTCCACAAAAGACAACATGGCTCTCATAAAGGGGAATCTGTTACATGTTTTTATTACACATGATAGAAGTTTATTACATATCTCCATGGTCGCGTGAAGAATTTATCCCGTATGGCAATATGGGAAATCCTATTGTCACCATATGACATGGCCTTCGTTCCATAGAAGGCAGTCAAAGGTCAAATATTGGCCAACTTCTTGGCAGCACATCCAATTCTGGAAACGTTAAAGCTTTATAACGACATCCCAGATGAAGTTCTAGAATCCAACACAACAGCGGAAGAGTCTATCCGACGAATGTTATTCGACGGCGCTGATTACGGGGCCCAATGGCAAAATTATTGCAGGAGTGGGAGTGGTCTTGGTTACTCCCAAGGGCCTGGTCAGCCACCGTATATACTCCCTCATGGAGCCATGCTCCAATATTATGGCAGAATATAGTGCCCTCGTCATTGGACTCCAACTGGCTAAACATTTAGGGTTGACTATCTAGAGGCCTACGACGACTCTAAATTAATAGTAAATCAAGTTAGAGGCCAGTATGAGGCTCGATACTAAGTCTTTCTCCCCTATTAGCAGGCGGCAGTTGACATAATCTCTATTTTTATTATGCTCTTTATAGAGCATGTTCCCAAACTACAAAACATAGATGTTGACGCTCTCGCCAGTTTCATCGCTTCCATGGCAGCCTTTGCCGAGACTCAACATTCCGTCACAGTGATTAGTTGAGAACTGGTGTATCCCAAGAACAATTTATATATGTGTCTGAACTACTCTCTGGAGACAAACACTAACAACAATGTCAGGGATTGGCATTTTTGTTTATAGACTACGGAGTCTACAGGATCCTCCCAAACGATCCGAAGGAAGTCCCTTTTATTAGAAGACGCTCTCTTCGATTCTACTATGATACCGCTTCTAAAAAAGTTGTATTCCTGTTCTTATAACAGACTTCTCCTCCGGTGCTTATCAGATATCGAAGGAAAGGAAGCACTCCGAGAAGCGTATGACGGTACGTGTGGAGCTCATCAACCAGTCCTAAGTTGTAGGATCAGTTTCAACGCATGGGCCACTATTGGCCCACGATGATGATAGATGCTGTTGAGTATGCCAAGAAGTGCAGAGCATGATAGATACATGCTAACTTCATCCATCAACCCTTCGATTTTCTATACCCCACATCTGTATCCTGGCCATTTGAGGCATGGAGTATGGACGTCATCGTCATCCAAAGGGCACCGGTTCATCCTCCCCGTCTCCGACAACTTCTTTAAGTGGACAAAGGCTATACCACTAGCTGAAGTAAAAATCTCAAATGTGATCAGTTTTGTCAAACATTACGTTATCTACCGCTTTCGGGTTCTTCACAGGATTGTCTACGACAATGGCCTATAGTTTGTAAGTCACGCTTTCTATCAATTTTATGATAAAAATTGAATCCAGAATCCAGCCGTGACCACCTACAATCCTACGATAAAGGGGTTGGCAGGGGTGTATAACAAGACAATAATCAAGCTACTCAAGAAAGTTGTCTCATCCAATAAATATGACTAAACGAGAAGCTAGGTGA
This sequence comes from Iris pallida, assembly GCA_029216955.1. Classification (NCBI taxonomy): domain Eukaryota; kingdom Viridiplantae; phylum Streptophyta; class Magnoliopsida; order Asparagales; family Iridaceae; genus Iris; species Iris pallida. Next base: position 13,877 of record JANAVB010027264.1, on the reverse strand, counting down.
GTGTCTCGGGGCGTATCATATGACATTCCAGACCCCAACCAGTAGTAGACCATTTTTCCTAGTTTGCAAGAGCGAAGTAGCCCTCCCTCTGGAAATCTAGATCCCCTCTCTATGGGTGGATATTATTAATCAGTTGATAGATGAAGATAACCGACATCATCGATTACAAGGGTTAGAGGCGCTCGATGAAAAGCGTCTTCTAGCTCAACAACGTATTAAGTTATATCAAGCACGAATTTTTGGGGCCTTCAACAAAAAGGTTAAGAAAAGAGCATTCTAAGTTGGTGACATCGTATTATCAGTAGGAAGACTGATGATCATGACTCACAAGACAGTAGAAAAATTCTAGCCCAAATGGGAGGGCCCTTTCGTGATAGACTCGGTATATTCCAACGACACGTACCGACTCGCAAAACCTAAAAGAGACTTACTAATAATGCCGATCAATGGAAAGTTCCTTAAGAAGAGTACTATGTCTAATCCTAACATGTACTCTCCTATCCCAATGGAACCAAATAAAAATACATAATTCCCTATTGTATCTCATCCCCATCAAAAATAAAATATGATTTGGGGCCCAGTCGTCCAAGGATGTCTCAATTTGCGATCTCCAGCTGGGTCAAAAAGGTTACTTCCTGACAAAGGTTATAGTTTACGTCAATATTACCTCTGAACTATCCAGTTGTTATTATCCCGTGCTATGCTTGCTCCCCAAGCGAGTAAACATATCTTTGTAACCTTGTCGCTCAAGGATATTTCCTTGCCAATCTCCATGGTAGAAAGCAATCATGTCCACATAACCTTCGAATTGTTTTCCTACAGAGTTATATCTTTCTATTTTCGTATAACCTCTGAATAAGATAATTCTACGACAAATGTTTATCATGTCCATATTACCTCTGAGTAAACATTCTTACCTAGTGACCTCTGCATTGCTATCTCCCCAGCATAAAACGATCACGTCTAAGTCACCTGTGAATTGTTTTCTGTATCCCTACAGAGTTCTATCTTTCTATGTTCGTATAACCTCTGCGTAAGATGACTCTGCTATAATCCAATGTTTACCATGTCCGTATTAACTCCGAGTAAATATTTCTACCAGTTGACTTTTCACCTGTACATCCATAATATCTCTGATGGTGTTTGTTATCTCAACTTACCATCTGTACCTAATTCTAGGTGCGTTAAGGATGTTAATTCCATGAAAAATATCCCCAGCAGAGTTACTCTACGCTGTCACGTTCATATTATCTCTGATAGAATTCTTATTATCACAAGTTCGTAATAAGAATGAACAAAAATATAAAGTATTTATTTCTTTTTACATAAAAGGAAAAAAAGGCTACATTTAAAAAAGAAACAGAAAATAAAAAGGAAAAGAACGGCATAAGGCTACTAAGAACACAGTTCGCCAATTTGGTGCTTTAAAATTTTGTCCCTAGCTTGGACGCTCGCTGCAGCCTGGCGTTCAGCCTCTTGTCGTCACGCCACATCATTTTCGAAGGGCGACAAACTTCTCATAACCAGCTACCAACTTCACCATTTTGTTGCCCAGATCTATCCAACCCTTCCGCCACCAAGGACCCGAGGTCATTCTACTGCATAGCTTGGAGCTCCATGAGGCGAAGCTCTAACTCATTCATGGACGTTGGGGTGCATTGTTCGACAACGAGCAGCTCAGCAGCAGCCTCAGACGTCTGGGCCTTGGCCTTTCTCTTAGAAACAACAGTTGACTAGAAACCACGGCAACAATGATGTCGAGGAAGAGGAAGGAAACAAAGAGTTTCCTTTAGAGATTCAAAAAATAACAAGTAGGGAAACTCTCTCTCTCTCCCCCTAACCCAATGCCTATTTATAGGCTATGGCTATGCGTGCTTCGTTAAAAAATGAAACGAACAGCTGGCGCCACATATATCGAGCCAAATTTAATTGCTCTCATCCCAAAGTTGATTTGACAGCCTGCCAAAAATAGATCATATGCCAAAAGCTCTCTTGCCCATGCTTCTTGTTTAAAGTATTTTAAACTTTGAATAAAGTTAAAAACTTGGAACGGCGTCTTGTAGAAGCATGAAAAATTGTATAAACTAGACGTCCTGAACACCCTACATATTTTACCTCATGCACCAACAAATAATGCACCAAGAGTGTCATGCGCCTACAAATTGCTGAAGAGCTTCAGGTTGCTACGCCAGAAGAAGCACTACGCCTACGTGCCTCTTCAACAGAGGGTATTTAATGCTCCACTAATGAGTATGTCAGATACCAGTTGTCAACTTGAGCATGGTGTAGGGTATGCCTTGAATCTTGTGTGAACGATGGAAACACGAAAACCAAAGGATCACGCTCCTTACAAACACATATGCCCAATACCACAACAGTACTTGACGTAGGGCGATACAGGTGTAGCCAAGCCATCCTGCAAAAGATAATATGCTTCGAAGTACGTGCTAACAACATACATCAACGCTTACGACAACATAATAATTAATGTTTTGTTAGATATAGTGCCACGTGGCTAACTGTGACAGAACACCCCCATGCGAAGGCGTTCCATACGCCAAGATTTCTCAGGCGTAGGATCTATCCTATAGCAGAAGATATCATACGCTTGTAGGATCGATGGCACATCCAGAGGGGGTGAATAGGGTGCAGTAGAAAAATAATTACCAATAAAAAATGCTAAATAGGTGAAGAAGATAATCAATCAAATTTAAAGTGCGAGTAAAGCAGTAAATAGTAGAGGCAAGAATGCAATATGCAGACACAACAGGTTTATACTGATTTTCCTCTGAGAAGACTAGTCCAGTTCGCGAGAACTCTTGCTCGCTATCATCCACTATTTTGAATAGAGATTACACCGTGTGCTTTACTCCGAAGAACACATCGAATTCAATAACCTTATCCGAAGCCAACGATCAAACTACAACAATAACTTTTTGTGAAAAGCTTTTATACGCCAAGCTTTGTACAAATCGAATACTCCTAATCGAAAACCACCGACACTAGAAGAATTGGGTTGTCTTGAAGATTTGAAGATTGAAGCTTTGTAATTTTAATAGAAAGCTTAGGAATAGACAGAGAAGATGAAGAATGAATGAGTGAATAGAAATAGAAAAATTTTCTCCTTTTATAGGTTTTTTTAAGACAGATTTCGGGCAGAACTCGGTAGCCTAACGTTCATAATTTTGAATGTTGGTAATCCAAAAGAATAGGTAAAGCTGTCGACCAAGATAAAATCCAGGTGACCGAGTTCGGGCAGAATTCTGGCCGAGTTCGGTTACCAGGGTTTCTGGAGAACCTGATTTGGTTTTGGATTTTGGATGTGGGTTTGGTTTGGTTTAGGAAATGAATCAAGTTTAGGTCAGGAGAAATGGATCAAGGATAGGTTTTAGGATTGATCTTTCTAAATGCCAGTGATCCCGACTTACAATTTAATCTAGACTCAATAAAAGAAAAATACAAAACAAATGTGAAAAAATCATACGAGATGTAAACTGTAGTTTTTGGTTTCTTTTCATATCACTTTCGGAGTTTTAAGTCAATTATCGAAATAGGTTTGACTATGGCTCAATGGGCCAACAATCTCCCCCATTTTGATAATTTGACAAAACTATGATTGATACTAAAGAATGTTCAGCTAGATTTAGAAGTAGACTTTATTTGGTACTTGGAGGTACGATTGCAGCTTTAGCCGTCAATATTGGTACAATATAATTGCTCCCCTGTAATCTACAGTCGTCTTGTTACTCCTCTGTAACAAAATACATCAGCTGAATTTGTCTAGAAAATAAATTTTTTTACCAAACGAACTTTTAGTGATAAAAAAATTTGTAAGCAACATGCAGCAGAGCATTTAAGTATCCATTATTTAGTATCATATTACTACCCCGTTTTGTCATAATAAAACGATAGTAGTAATACCCAGCACAGTCAAGAGTAATATCAAAATATTAGACATAAAAACATAAATAGTGCTAAAATAAGAACACTCGCATAAACTAAAATAGAGAGTGTACATACGACACTAATAAAGCTGATAATGCTTGAAAGAAGCATTTATCACTAATACAAAGTCACACACAAAAATGAAAAACATAACTAGTGGTGACCTATCACGAGGAAACATATCCTCAATCGTCATCCTCATCATCTGTAATGCCCTACTCCCAAAACACGTAGGACCAGGAATACGAATACATGCCAACAGCACTTCACTAATGGGCCTAGCTACACAACAAGTCCATTAGAGAAATACTTAAGCTGTAAATCATGATAACACCCATAAATACAACACAGTTCACAGGTATATACATCTAATCGCATCCACAAAGTCCACAAAGAGATCAAGAATAAATAAGGAAATGTCTTAAATATCCAGCAATAAAAGTAATGAAGTTTGTGTGGATAAAATATCCTGAAACCATAGAGACAGAAACAAAGTACAAATCAACTACAAGTCTGACGAAAAGAAAAGGAAATAGTGTAGCAAGACTAAATATGAAGGTAACATGATCACGAGAAGTCCTATGGCACTATCTCGTCCTCCTATGCTGGTATGCCTCCTGTCTCAGCTCCCGAACTGTAAACCATCCGGTAGTCTTCAGCTTCGTTTAAGCCTGGGAAATACCCAGGTCCGCAGGGAACTAGCAAGTTGCATAATATACATGCCGATATACAGAAAGTAAAATATGAACTAAGGCAATCTACTGTATCCGTCTATGTGCTATGTAAGTGAGATACTTTTCTAGAATACCAGACCCCTTCCACTAAGGCTCACTAGCACCTCAGCAGGATATTGTCTCCAGTACTGTGTCGTAGCACCAAGGACAATCAATTCTCGATAGTGATAATCTGTTACTCTACTGCGGAGATAAAGGTCACTAAACAATGTGCCACACGACAATAGGTCTGATATTGTAGTCAAGTTCTCCCCAATCTCCATATCTAAAATCTAGCAATATCAAGTCTGTATAGTCATCTCAAAAGTAATAGCAATACTGATAAAGAAATCTAGAATGCTAACACAAGGTCGATACCACAAATACTCATGTAAACCTCGTATCATGAATGTGTCGGTGTCCTGTGGTCAATCGTGTCAATAGACACGTTAGTATGTACGTAATGCCTAATGTCAATACTCAATGTCACTATCATGAAATCGGCACCCGTCTATAAACGGACACTAAGTATCAATGTCCTACGTCATGTAATGCTAATAAAAAAGAACAACAAATCAGAAAAGAATAATCTGTAACGAAGGCAAGGCACGCTTGCCTATAACTGTTGTCTGCGAGTGGTCCTGACCAACTCCGGTGTCCTTGTCGTTCCTCCTAAGCTCATCTATAATAATATACTATATTTAATATTCTATATCAGCATACCACATATAAATTATATGAGTAACTACACCTCCTAGTTGTCATAACGTTGTTACGATACTACATTATTATATAAGTACATATAGGTACGAAATCCTCTCGTAAATGACATATTTAAATTCTAGAATTTATCTATAAATATTTATAAATTGTTGTAATTATATTTTTAATAGGGGAACCCTTTCACAAGAGGTCTTATGTCAATGCCATATATGGCTTCCTCAATTCGACCCATTAATTTAGTCCCAAAACAATGATTAAATAAAATTAATAAATTTTCTAAAAATCCCCAAAATTAGTTAAAATAGTATTTATAATGTTAAACCATGCACAACATAATGTTTAATATGGATTCATGGAGTTTAGACACATTTGGACACAAGTAAAGCAAAAAATTTTAAAGTTCGATGACACAGCAAATGTCATGAATTTTTTAAAATAGTAAACGGATGTGGAACCTAACTTTTAGATATGCGGCAGAAAGTTATCAACATCTAGATTCGGAATATAAATATAAGAAGGTTGGAAACTGAACTTAGGTGAAAAATGGCTCGAAACATAATTTGTCGGTTCTAGACACCCTGTCGTAGAATCTACGCTACGGGAAAATTGTATGTAATTGGGGGATCCGGTGATCTTAGGTTGGATTAGACACAGAAAGGTACCTCTCAGATTTAGTTTGAGGAGAAACAGATGAGAAAAAGTGGGTGAAACATCATCTATAAGTCTTCGATTCGGCGGAGTTTCGGCCCACAAAGGTAACCTGCTATAACATTTCAGACTTCGATTTGGCAAAGTTTTGGCCCAAGTTGCTAGTGTGGAAGAGGACGTTGAGGGGGTTGCGTGAGTAGTGGTGGTGGCACGGAGATCAAGGAAAATTGGGGTTTTGTGAAGGAAAGGGAGTCAGCTATAGGGTTTATGGAGTAGTGGGCGGTTACGAGAGAGGGGGATGGTTAGGGTTTGACAGATATATATATTATTAGGTTGTGGGCTTTGGTTTGATCTAATTTGAATATAATTTGGTTCTCCAAATCATACTATTATTAATAGGTTTCCTATTTTGGTTAGATGTTTGACCAAGTCAAATATATAAGGAAATATTGTATAAAGCTGTAATTAGACCTCTAAAATTTCCTTAAATATATGTATACTTGGTTTTGGTACTCCTAGTTATGGTCCGAGTAGCATTACTAGTCAAATTGGACACAAAAATCAATTTAATGAGTCTCATGTGCCATTTGCAAATAAGTAGTACATGGAAACTCGATTGGATGGTACACCCTAGGCATGTGCATTGTAGACTCAAAATGGATCAAAATCATATATTGGGTCATAGAATTTTGATCCATATCAAGTCCAAAAATCAAATTGGAAGTTGGCTTAAAAATTATGTCAATGGCTCAAATTGGCCTAACTTTGCCTGAAGTTGCGCGAAGTCAAAGGAATGTTGAAAAGAAAAAATGGATGGGACATGATATATCAAACTGAAGGTGGACGAGTCTAGATTTCAAATATGGAATTGGATTTGAGAAAATATATTTGTTGTGCTTCAAAAATTAAAGCTACAGTAAACTACTAACATATTCATTATTAACTTTAATAAATTAAAATATCCATATAAAATAATTAAAAATAAGATTCAAAAATTAGGGGGCTTACAACCTACCCTCTTTAGAAAATTTTGTCCTCGAAATTAAAAATAACATAATTATAAAACAAACTTATCATAGGAATAATTAAGCTAAGACTTACCGGCATCTACGAATAAGTGGGGATAACTCCCACGCATAGAATCTTCACGCTCTCAAGTTAATTCTTCTGGAGAATGGTGCCTCCATGTAATATGAACTAGTCTAATCATCTGCCCTTTGAGCGTCTTCTCACTCATATCCAAGATACCTATCGGCTGCTCCTCGTATGATAAACTTGGTCCTACCGTGATCTCAGAGTGATCGACCACATGACTAGAATCAGTCACATACCTCCTCGGCTGTAAGACATGGAATACATCATGCACTCCCTCTAGTGATGGAGATAATACAAGATGGTATGACACCTCTCCTGCACGATCAATGATATCGAACGGTCCTATATACCTCGGACTCAACTTTCTTTTACTCCTGGATCTAATGGTGCACCACGTCGGTGAGATCCTCAGAAATATATGCTCTTCCTCCTTAAATTCTATTGGTCGGTGATATGTATCGGCCTAATGCTTCTACCGGTCTTGAGCTGCCTGAAAATGACTCTGAATCTGTTTCACTTTCTCGACTGTCTGCGTCACAAGCTATGGTCCAAGTACCTGTCGCTCTCCCACGTTGCTCCGACATATGGGTAATCTACATTTTCTCCCATATAATGCTTCATATGGTGCCATTTGTATACTAGCTTGGTAACTATTATTGTAGGAGAATTCTACCAAGTGCATGTAATCCTACCAAGAGCCTCTAAAGTCTGACAAGCATGCCCTCAACATGTCTCCTAGGGCCTGAATTGTGCGCTCCGACTGACCATCCGTCTGTGGATGATACGAAGTGCTGAACTTGAGTCTCGTACCGAAGCTCTCTTGTATACTCCTCCAGAACTGCAAGGTGAATCTAGAATCCTTGTCCGAGACTATACTTACTAGTACCCCATGAAGTTTCACAATCTGCCTCATGTACAAGTCATCTAACATCTTGGTGGACTGACCCACTTTGAATGTCAGGAAATGTGCTAACTTTGTGAGTCTATCCACAATTACCCAAACTGCATCCATCCCACTAGGACTCCTCGAAAATCTAGTAACCCACTTTAATTCAGGGATAGGATGCGGTTGCAACATACCTGCAGTTCTCTGATGTTCTGCCTTTACCTGCTGATAGATTAAGAACTTTGCTATGAAGCATGCAATCTCCCTCATCATACCATGCCACCAATAATACTACTTCAAGTTTCAATACATCTTAGTACTCTCGGGATGAATAGAATAAATAAAACTGTGGGATTCACTCATCAACTCCAGCCTTAGCTCTCTATTTGGAACATATAGGTGATTCCTGCACCTTAATGTCACATCCTCATGAATACAAAGTCCTATCTGCTCTCCAGCCTCCATCCTCTCATGAAGTCTTTAAAATCTTGTATTTGTAGGCAAAGCTGCCTTGATTCTATCTACCAGTGAAGACTATATTTCAAGATTGGCAAGTATTCAACATAAAAAAAGGTTGAATGAACTTTTTGCTTTATTGAACATATAAGGTATCTGTGTACAAAGAAGGAAGTCCTATACGAGATATTCTAAGTATAGGGAGAAGAGATTTTTGGAAAAGTGTGACGATGGAGATCGAGCACTACCGCGGAAGCTTTACTCTATTGACGATCTGACGAAGAATTAACCTTGCTCTGGATCTCTGGCACCTTTGATGGAACTCTGGGGTCACCGATCAAGAGGCTGTTTGGAGGAGAAGATCTCTTGGAGGTGGTTGTTCTTCTGTTGGATGGTTGGTAGATTGTTCCTTATTAGATGAAGTTCTCTCTTTAAGATGAAGGAGAACTCCTTCTATTTATAACGAACCGAGAACATATGTGATGTGCATTAGGGTTCCTGAGATATGAAAGAATCTGTCATCATTGCATGGTACGGGCTTCTGCTGTGCTGACACGTGGTGGACATCGAGATTTCCGTCGATCGAGATATCTGGTGGTTATCAACATAACCGAAGGAGGTGACATATGGCGCACGCCAATTTGCTTGCTCAGATATAGCCGAGTAAATCTTGGGATTTCATCCTAGATTTGGAGTCTAATTGATCATTGTCTATGATTTAAATCAATCTGATATGATATCAATCATGATTTAATCATAATCTTTTCTACAAGAGGCGGTTTAAACAAAGCAATTGGGGTAGACCCATGCTTCCTATATCTCTGGTAAGGATTAAGTAATGATATGCTTCTGGAGCGACGAATAGATCATACTTTTGGAGACGACAGAGCCTCTGTGCTTTCAGGTGACGAGTGGACTTGGCTTCGAATGACGATAAGACTTTTGTGCATTTAGAGCAATAATGAAGCTATGTTTCGGATCAACAGAGTCACTGTACTGTAGGCGACGAGTAGGCTTGTGCTTCATGTTGGCGAGGTTACTGTACTTTTGGAGCAACAGGCTGACTTGTATTGGTTGCAGTGGGAGTTCCCAAGTCTCTTGTAGAGAAATGACTTAAGCTTCTGGATCGGAGCAGATGACTGTATTGTGAGAATGGAGATGGTGTGAGCATATCACCATCCTGTGCCTCATATGGATGCATATAAGTAGCTGTGCCTCTGAACTTTGAAGGTGTTGGCTTTAGAGAAAAGGGTATAACACCCTTGTGTGTCTGGGTTGGCGCAGGCAGGTAGCTGCACCTCTGGAGTGAAGACATTAGTTTCTGAAGCAAATGAAAGGGCGGGGCCTACCACCATCTTGCTTCTGAGGTTGGCGCAGGCGAGTAGCTTTGCCTTTGGCTTGAAGCTTTGGCTTATGAAGTAAAGAGCGATAAATAGCCGCTCTTTAAGAACTTTCTTTTTTCATTGCCACCAGAATATAGGTAATTCCAAGGGTCTAAGACTGACACTGTAACACCCACTTTTCTAAAATATGGATAATTTGAACATTTGTAAAAGTTTATTATTTAATAATAGGATTTACGATTTATAGAGATTTTTAATTAATTTAACAATATTTATAATTGGTGAATTATAAATTTGATGTGTTAGCTAGTGAACCCTAGAACTGTTGAGCCTAGAGACTAACCATGACCAAAGGGTCCTAACCATGTGATTAGAATTACTAATTACAACTTTTTAGGCTAAGGGTATTTTGGTCATTTTATGAATTTTAAATTATTTAGGATTTCGATTAATTGGGAAATTTTAGATTATTTTAATAATATTTAAATTGATGTATTGTGATTTTGGTTATTTTTTATATTCTAATATTTTGGGAATTTTTATATTGTAATATTGATTTTACGGGATTTGTTTAGTCGGGTTTGAGTTTCGTTTCGTTCCGACTTGTATTAGTGACCCGGGTAGCTTAGACTCTAGACGGAATTCCAAGATTAGTTAGTCATGGCCCACAAATCCTACTAATTAAGTTAGTAAGTTTAGACTAATCCTATTTGTTAGATTGGTTAAGTTAGAGGCTTAAATTTAACCCTTTTGATCCCAAACTTGAACCTAACTTAAAATTAACCAAAAGGACTATTAGAGGCTTTATTGGGCTTTCCCCTAAGGCCCAAATAGGGTTTAATGGCAGCCACTATAGGTAGGTTAGCCTCTCTTTCTTTTATTTCATTCTATCAAGCCTCAATTTTCCTTCACAAGTGTTCTTCTCCAAATTGAGAGCTTCCCTCTTTGATTTGATCTCAAAATCCTTACATCCCTCTACCAAAACTTCCATCCAACCTTGTCATACTATCAAGGGAGGGTGCTAGCAAAGATTTGGAGCAAAGTACAAGAAGGAGTGTCCTTTTTGGAAGATCTTCGTGTCGGAGCCGTATCCATGAGAGTATCATTGGGATTCTACTCCTAATAGGTAAAACCAACTCTCTAAATTGATTTTCTATGCATATTAGTTAGTTTTGAATCCATATGGTCCACCTCCATGCATGTACCCCTTTTAGATTCAAGTTTGAGGCCATTTGGAGCTCTCTTGAGGATTTTAGATATGTGTTTTGTGTCCTACTTTATAGATCCAAAATTAGGACACCCCATATGTTTGATTTATTGCCTAATAGGATTAATTATGTTTTAAATTCAGTTTTAGAATGGTTAGAGAGTGGATTGATCTTAGTTAGGATGGTTAAAATGAGTTTCATTTGGATACCTATGTTGGTATCCAAGTATCTTGACCTACATGTATTTCTTTTGTCCAAAACAACCCAAATTCGTCATAATATTCATCCACGTTTTTAGTAACCATAGCAACTTAGAAATGTCATAACTTTTAGCTCAGAACTCTGATTAATCTTCCTTTTTTTAAAGAACGGTATCGAAGTTAGCTTTCCAAATATATATTTAATAAACCAAAATCGCTCTAGAACATTCTTTAAAACTATTTGAGTGTCAGCTGTCCGAAAGACAAAAGCGTTTCGGGGTTTTCGTGATTTCGGAAGCTTCCGAACACAAAGAGTGACTATACGATATAGGTATTTTATGTAACAATGAGCCTATGTAGTATGGATATTAAATGAATGTAGGTAGCATAGGTTGTCGAGTATATATATAATATAGTGTGTATATATATATATATATATAATATAAAATATATATATATATATATATATATATATATATATGTATAAAAAAAAAATATATATATATATATATATATATATATATGTATAACATTTTAATATATATATATATATATATATATATATATATATATATATATATATATATATATATATATATATATATATATATATATATATATTTTTTTTTTTTTTTTAATGTATGTTTGTATGTTTGTTAGATGTTGGTTAGTAGAGGGTTAGATATGTTAGAGTTGTTATATGTTAGTGTAGTTATATATGTTAGTATGTTTGGTAGATGTTGGTTAGTAGAGGGTCAGATATGTTAGAGTTGTTATATGTTAGTGTAAGTTATATATGTTAGTATGTTTGTTAGATGTTGGTTAGTATATGGTTAGATATATTAGAGTTTGTTATATGTTAGTGTAAGTTATATTTGTTAGTATGAATGTTAGTTAGATAGTAGAGGTTAGTATTTTGTTAGATATTTGATATATTGATAGAAAGTTTGATGTTAGATATCTAGTATATTAGATATTGATACGTTAGTAGGTTATGTTAGTTCTAAATATTGGTATATTAGCAAGTTAGTCTCTATAGGTCATATGTTAGATATTAGTTAAGATGTTATGTTAGTACATTAATAGTTAGTTAATTAGATATTTGAGGGGTATCTTGGTATCTCATGATCCTAAGTTAGTATCTTAAGGTAAATATGAATTACCTTTACTTTCAAGGTAAATGATTAGTTTACCTTATGACCAAGGTATTGATTTTTGTATGCCAATATGACCATGGTTGATATGGCATCCTAGTGTTAGTGGGTAAGTGTCTAATGTTTGAGTTTGAGTAGGTGATATTAGATTGTGGAAGGATTATATAGATAGGTATATATATATTTTTGGGTTATATAGTATCTATATATAATGAGAGTATATAGATATAGGTTATTGTTTATAGTAAGGATATGTATATACTTGATATATGATATCTATATGTATGTGTTAGGATGGTACTATAGAATAAGGATATATGTGATATATATGTAATTTAAATTATATAACTAAGTTTGTGTGCCTTGTTAGCTATGTGGTTTAGCTATGTGCCTTGATTTAGGCTATGTATTAGATAGCAATAGTACTGGTATACTTGATTGTTTAGGCCGTATACTTGTGTAGACCTAGAATTGACTAGCCTAGACTAGTTTGACCATTGTTGACCAAACCATAGCTAGTTTGACCACATTAGACTAGTTGTCCTAGTTTGACTAGACTAGTTGACCAGAGTTGACCAAGAGTTAACTTTGACGTATATTGACTTATACTCATGTAGATTTTATTATAATTTTAATTACCATATAAATTGAACTCTTTATAACTTGTGTTGCTCTAACTAGGACTCTGTGACTCCAGTTGGCCATCTTTTCATATCAGCTGTTCAGGGTATCAGGCGAGAACATTCTCTGACAATTTTATACCTGATAGAATTTACATTTATGCTCTAGATTACTTTACTTGATGCTGTCATGTTGTTAACACGGATTGGTACTATATGGATCCCTTCATGAGATGTTATCCCCCTCGGGAGCATCGGGTTACGGTATGTCATGTGCGTTTCACTTTCATCATGTACTCCGGTGCTTTTACCATTTATGTGCACTCTCGTGATTCATGTACTCTCATGTTCACAGAGCCCTCATGTATACATTCATGTGTACCCATTTATAGGCCTTCATGTGATATCATGTGTAATAACATACTTGTCTGGATCCATATGTATTGATTGGGGTACGGGGGAGTATAAATGGTCATGTGAACAATTTTAAAGTAGTGTAATTATGTACAAACTTTAGAATAATTATGTGCAAATTCAAGCCGTTTCACATGTCTATCTTGCACTCTACATCACTAGCCACTATTAACTCTTTACTTAGTAGATATTTCTTTACAATCATCTCTTTTACTTCATATATACTCTCCAGCGTTTCATGTATCTTAATCTATCATATTTATATATCCTGTCATATTATAAACTACATGAGATGTATTGTGCTCGTTCCTGTCCTAACTGGACCTGTTAAAAATATTACAGGTAACCTGGAGTTTCACAGCTAGCCTAGAGGACTTGTAGAGCTTGGAGTAGTACTAGTTTATGGTTCAATTTCTCTTTTAGAACTTGTATTGTAAAAAGTAAAGATTTGAGTTGTATTTGAGATTGTTGA